>VVHJ01055276.1:0-15897 GCA_015107715.1 Tylochromis polylepis
GCCAGGGTCAGGAGCACCTCAATAATTGGTACGACAGTGGTGGCTTAAAACCACCAAATCATAAAAAAGCCACAGAGAGCTTCAGTGAATTACGAGGAAATATGGCCTTCCTTTACAGCAGGGGCCGTAAATGAAGCCATAAAATTATGAGCAGTTTTTATGATGGCCCATTGAAGTAGGATGCTTGTATATTGATGGTTCACAGGCTGTATCCCTCTTTCCCCATGCGGTGGAAGAGCTGACAAAGGGGCCCCTGTGTAACTATTTTTCATGCATTTAATATATTAATTATCCGGTAAATGTTCCCCAGGCAGTGCTTGGGATAGCACAGAATGACAGCTTTTCGATGAAGCTCCTGCGTTGGCCCATCAGGCCGCAGTGTATTACGTGGGAAAGGTCATTGCGGGGTTAATGTAACTTTTTATTTGCTGATTTTTCATATCCATGGAGGGAGGGAAGCAAGGAAAGGAAGCAAGGCCAGTTTAAAAAAACAAAAAAGAAGAAAGAAGAAAAAGCGGAAAAGTAAGACAGAGAGATGGGGAGGGACAGAAGCAGAGGGGTGGTGTGTGTTGGGAGTGTTGAAGATAACGGCCGGGGTTTTATTATTGTGTTTGGGTTCAGACCTTTTTTTTCTGTCTTACTCTTATAACAGGGTTCCCTTCTTTCTCTCCCCACATACAGACCCACAACACACATACACATTAGCTTCTGGCTTCACTATATGCGAGAAGCTGATAGGTGAGCTCACAGCAGAATAGGCATTACTTGGGTGTGACTCACTGATAGTCTGCAGTCATTCATATCCCACCTTCGCATCCCATCCCAAATCAATTCTTGATCAATTTCATGCCAGAGAAAGAAATAATTTCTTCAAAATACAGAACATATTCAGTTTGATCATTTGTGCTTTTCCAGTTGTAATTAAACTGCTGGGTGGAATAACTGAAGAGAATATTGTGCTGCTTTCTCCTGCTGCTTTACGCCAAGTATTTCTTTCTTTCACAAACTTAGATTACGATGCAGGCAGTATTGCTTTTAAACATGCTTATGAGGAAGAAAAAAAATTCGTTTTTTTTAATCACCATATACACCTTCTGTAATTCGGGTGCTCTGAAGTGTTGTCAAGACACAATTGAGTGGAGAGTCGGTTGAAGTGATCAGTTGTGTGTAGTCCCTAGGTGGGTCTCTCATTTGCTAGTGCATTCCACCAGCTGATTGAGTTAATTTTGTTGCCCCCACATCCTGCTTATTGGATGTAAACATTAATATGCCTGAAAATGACTCAGTCGATGTTTACCGCAATGTTCCGAGCAACACTAAATTGATCAGCTATTGAAAGAAAAGAAAGGCTGCTGTAAATTTGATTCCACTCAGAGATTGTGGGGAGGGGGTTCCAATGGAAATGTGCTCCCTCTAAACCATTTCTTCTTCACTTATTTCCAAACACTGTTTTTCAGTTGTTTGTTTGATTTGATTTCTTAGACTTATTCTGGATTTAATCATATTGTCTTTCAAGTTCAAAAAGTTTCTGTTCACTTCCAAGCATGTTTTTGGCTGTTTGTTTGCTTTCTAAATTCTGCTCCTTCTATAGCCGCTTCATTCCTTTTTCCGTTCCCCAGCCCTTGTGAATTCCCCTCACTTCTCAAAGTTGAAAAGCTACTTGTGGCAAAATACACAGTGAGGATGGTGACGTGTTCTGAGATGGTCTTTTATAAATCAGAGTGCAGTGTGAAGCCTCAGCTCGATATCTCATCATAGACTTGGTAGTGTTGAGAAAGTGGCCTGAGCAATGAGCCAAGGCTCAACTATCTATTTGGTAGGTGTGCGTCCTTTGTGTAAGTGTGTATATGGAGTTTCTATTGACCAGAGAATGCACCATTATACACAGATTTATGAATATGTGCTTTCATGGGTCCTACATGTATATATGCATTCACAGTTTATAGGGAAAACATGGTTCATTTGTCAGGGGTGCTAAAGTGCATTCGGCTGAATGAACACAGACATACCTGTGTATCACTGTACGGTCTCTGCAGCTGCAGCCGAGCTTTAGATTTTTGTACTTGGCAAATAAACTAAGATTTAAAAAATAAAAATACAAATAAATCATTTAACAATTGCAAAAATAGTATAACATGTCAAACAACTGCAAAAAAATAAAATTTTTGTGTGATTACTATGCTCTCACCCCCTAGCTCTTCTCCATTAGAGAAAATGCTGTTTTGTTTTGTTTTGTTTTGTTTTGTTTTGTTTTTTTTGGGGGGGGGGTTGTGTGTGTGTGTGTTTTTGTTCTGTTTTTTTGGGTGTGTGTGTGTGTGTGTGGGGGGGGGTAATTATGGTTCCACACAACTCCTAAGAAACTGACTTCATTTACTATAAAATGTTGAACTGACTCAAGGAAAAACATTGAACCAAAACACAGTCCGAAATATGAACTCTGACTGTTGTCAGAATCCTCTTTAGCTGAATTTACTGAACAAATTAGTCTGACGTTATTTCAGCAAAACGATTTGTTTAAGGAGCTTTTCAGGTTTGTTTAGCCTTGTTTTGACCCCATGGCCTAAATTACACACTTACTAGTTTTCTGTAGCAATGGGTTCTTTTCAGCCAAAAAAGCAAATGTCCACTACCACCTCAACAAACAAACAAACACAGTCGAAGACTAAATGATGAATATTTCTTTTTCAGGACTTCATGGAGACTGAAATCTTTGCTACAGTAAGAGAGAGTGAATACTGAAGGAAAAAAAGAAAAGAAAAAGCTACATGTGTTTTTAGTATGTCAAGTAACAATATGTAGCAGTCATTTAACACTTTTATTTTGCCTGTCCAAAAAAAAAAAGTGCATACATAGCTATGAAGGTTTGTTGTAATTATTGTTATGATGTTATAATGTAATAGATGGATATTTTCAAAGGGCTTTAAAGGCCGTTTACAGAACAGATACATAACATTTGTGCAACTATTTCATGCATTAACTATATTTTTCTGACTCATCTGTTAATACCATACTGTTAATACAGACCATGTAATTTCCCAGGATACATTTGTGGCATTTATTCTTTTGGGTCATGCTCAATTTTTCTCTCTGTGTACCAGTACTGAATACACAAAGATATGGAAATAGTAAAATAATACTATTTTACCTTAGACAAACAGATAGATGCTGCTTGGCTTTCCTAAATTATTTCTTTGCCTCATCAGATGTGGTCCCATTTCTGTCAAGAAGACCTCAAAGTGCCCCACTGATATCCTGAAATATGTACGAAAGTGACTGTGGCACAGCTTCAAATAATAAAACCATGAAATTTTCCCTGCTGCCTCCTTCTCTTGAGAATTGGATAAACCTAGGATGTCCTTTCCTTCCGATCTCCATCTTTCTTCCTTTTCATCAAGACCACCTCACTGTTGCTTGATGTTGACTTCAGTTATTTACGTAGTGGATTTTTTGAGGACATTTTTTTTTTTTTGAAAAATCACAATGATTTTGTGTATGTATGTATGTATGTATGTACATTACATAGCAATTTGGATTTTCATGTCATTTTTTCGCATTGTGCCCCCAAAAATTCCTATTTTCATGCACATAAAAAACCTCAACATTTATCAGCTTTGTGTTGTTAATAAAACAGCATTTAATAATAAAACATAAACATAACTTGTTAACACAATGACTATATAATGACACTAATACTACTATTAATAACAACACAATTACTCATTAATTTGGTTCCCATATTGAAATAGCTCCCTCACCACCTCAGCATTCACACAATAGTTATGACCATAGAGGGCAACAGCTCTGGGAGAGGGGGCAGTCCCCCGCTGCCACCCCCACCCTGCAGTGTATCAAGTCCCATTAACCCCCCACCTGCCTCTCTGCAGGCTCCCTGTGTGCTTAACACAGTGGTGTTAGCGGAAAAGATTTGCCTACTCCTCCAGATGAGCTTTGCACATTATCATACTAAGGCTTCTGAGAGGGGGCCTTACCTTACACTTCCTTCTCTGGCCACCATACACCCAGTCTCCCCTCATTTTTCTATCTTTATTTCTTTTTTCATTAGACAAGTCATTTGGGTGTGTGGTGGCATGTCCACCCTCACAGTTGCAGTACAATGTAAACTTTTAACCCCACAGATGGGTCATAACCTTCTCCTCTAATCTCTGCATGTTGACAGCAGTGGTCAAACAGCCACAGTGAGGTGGCAAGTTGTGCAGCCTTTAACCCTGTGCTGATGTGTTGAAGCTTCCAGTTGAGTAGCCTTTGACACAAACACTGAAATGTTGAGGAAAAGATGTTCAGGCTAAAAGTTGCAAGCTACTCCTGCAGAAATCATGTCCAATATCACTTTCCAGATACACACAATATCAACATACTGTACAGCACAATTAAGTATTCCCTTACAGCAGCAATACATATGTATATAAAATTTGTCCAACTTTTGCTGCAAGTATGGCTCAAACTCTCACTGCATTGGTTCAGGGACCAGATATCCTTAAGTTTAGCAAATTCTCATGGACTCTCAAATATCCTTGAGAGCTAGTCCAAAACCAATTGACGAAAATTGTATTCTTCCTCCTGAATTCAAGGTTCAACTAACAGAAGGACTCTATGGTACCCTGGCATAGACCTTCCCAGGGAAGCTGAGGATCGTAATCCCATTATAGTTGGAGCACATCCTCCAGTCCCCCTTTTGTGAACACGGAAACCACCACCTCTACTCTGCCCATCCCGAGGCATTGTCCCAGAACTCCACGCAACATTGCAGAGACATGTCAACGAGGACATCCCCACATCACCCAAAGCCTTAAGAAATTTAGGGCCAGCGTCATCCACCCCAGGGGCCCTGCCGCTGAGTAATTATTTAACTCCATCAGTGACCTCACTCCCAGAGATAGACAAGACATATCCCTTCATCCCCAAACTAGGCTTCCAATATGAAATGCATGACAGTAGAACTAAGGAGATCTTCAAAGTGTTTCTTCGACCATCTGGCTGTCCAACCGAACATTTTGTTCCATGGTCTCACCAAACTTCTCCCACAGTTTGCTTCAGCTACTGCCATAGCCACAATCCACTTGGTCTGTTGGTCAGCTGCATCTGGAATCCCACAGGCTAACCAAACTCGATAAGACTACTTCTGCAGCCTAACAGCTCCCTTCACCTTTGGTGTCCACCATCTGGTTCTAGAATTACTGCCATGCAGGCAGGAATTGAGACCTCTGCGGGACATCTCAACTGCACCCTCACTATGTGTTTGGGTATGCTGGGCCTGTCCAGTTTCTTCCCCTGACACCTGAATTACCACATCACCAAATAGTAATCAGTTGACAGCTATGCTCCTCTATTCACCCAAGCTTCAAAGACCTACAGCTGCAGATCTGATGATATGATTACAAAATCAATCACTGACCTGAGACCTAGGGTGTCCTAGTGCCATGAGCACTTATGAACCACTTTTTTCTTTGAGTATGTTGTCCATTATGGAAAAACTGTTGTTAGCACCGACGTCCAATAACAGAACACCACTCAGGTTCAGATCAGGCAGGCTGTTTCTCCCAGTCACATCCATTAAGGTCGCACTGTTTTTGCCATGGACCAAAATGGTGCCAGTGTGCACGGCAAGCCGTCTCTTTGGGTTCTGTCAACTGGTTGTTGTTATCGTTCTTTTTTTATGTTGCCTTGATGGCTCTGCTTTACTCGTCTATGAACACCAAATACTTCTGAGGCTTCGGCCACTTAAACCGCAAATGCTTGATTTGAAAAACAAGCCAGAAAATCTTCTTCCGCTTCTGTGGGACATACCTGACTACCTATGCCACCTACCATTTACCTTTCCTCCTAGGAAGCGCTCAAGAAGACTTCTTCTTGGAACTCCTTCCCCCCGATTGTTCATTTCTCAGCTCTCCCTGGATCACTGGTGAAGGTGGAGGGCTAGCTTCACTATCTTACCATATTTCTTCGTAATTCACTGAAGCTCTCTGTGGCTTTTTTATGATTTGGTGGTTTTAAGCCACCACTGTCGTACCAATTATTGAGGTGCTCCTGACCCTGGCGTGAAGGACGGAAAAGGGTCAGTGGTGAGCAGGGGCATGACAGAGGAAACATACACATAAACCACTTTTAGCTTCCTGCACCTTGGTGTTGATGGCACGCAGCTGACGCACTGCCAGTCCTTCCTATTGCTGTCCATTCAGTCAGTTAGTTAGAACCCCAGTCAGATGCTGGGAATCGGCATATTTGAGCATTTCCCGTGAATGGTTCTGAGGTGAAGGTAAGCTATTTGCCTCATCCTGTCTGTGCCACTCCCTTCTCTTGACTCCAGTGCTACATAGGAAGGTATTTTGGTCATTCACCTTTGCTTTCACACCAGTACAATAAAGCTGAATGGAATTTCATTTGGATTTGTAGGGTCTTTACCTCATAACATAAAGCACCGTGAAGCAACTGTTGTTGTGATTTGGTATTATATAAATAAAACTGAATGGAATTGAATCGAAAACCAGCTACTTCAAGTCCTCCAGTGTGTTACGTTTTTTGGGGGGTTTTTTTAGAACAAAAAAAAACAAACTCTGGCATGGTATTAATTTAATAGAGTAGATTTACATTGCTCAAAAGAGCTGTGCCCGAATATATATTTTCTTGTTGTTTATATAAAATGCCACAGTCAGCATTCAGATTTCATTCATTAATTGGAACCTCTGGAAGGGCAAAATCCTTTTTTTTTTTTTCATTTGACATAAAATCCAGAGTGGTGGTCTACATAGGCAAAATTGCAAAAAAAATAATATTTTTTTTTAAATGTTTGTACAAGAAATGATAAACTTAACTGTACCAAATCCACAGAATCTCAAAGACAAAATTTTGTTTCAAGTGTTTTCCAGAAACAGTGGTTCTCTTGTTCCAGATAATCTGCGCTGTGAACTATGTATTTCTTTGGTTGAAAGTTTCAGTCTAATTCCAAAAGTGACAAAAATTAGTTTAGGTAAAGCTCCATGTTCTATGGAGTGCATAAATGAAATAGGTGATCACGTTACATTTATATTAGTGTTTGCTAGCTAGCAATCTTATTCTTACTTCCCAACACACATAGTTTATAAAAGAAGGGCTTAGCCTCCAAGCTTAAAAAGTGAAATCTTAAACATGCATCGATTCTGATGGCCATTTCCACTGTTAATGCCTGGAATAGCCAAGAGCAGTGTCTTGTCAGACAGTGTGGCTGCCCATGTCTGTACTGATAAACAACAAAATGCAGTCTGAGATTGGCATGGGGTAGCGGTTAGCACTGTTGCCATACTGCAAGAAAATTCGTGTGATCGTAGGTGTGGATGTGAGAGTGAATGGTTCTGTCTCTCAGTGCTAACCCTTAAGATGGATTAGCAGCCTCTTCATGATATAACATGCCTCTCGCTCCATGATAGCTGGGGTAAGCTCCATCCCTGTGACCCTAAATTGGATAAGTGGTCAAGACAATTTCATGATTCAATCCATCTATCCATCCTCTTCAGCTTATCCTTATGAGGGTGGCAGAGGGGCTGGACTGGCTTGGACTGTGGGAGTAAGCCAGAGTACCTGGAGAGAACCTGCAAATAGGTTCAAGGTGGAGGTAGGATTACATCAGGAATTGGCTCTGAGGGCCTTCTTGTTTGCTATAGTGATAAATGATGATAGATGATGATAGATGAGGTTAGGTAGGAGTCTCCGTGGATGATGTTTACAGTTGACTTTGTGATCTATAGTTATAGTAGGGAGCAGGTGGAAGAGCATCTGAAGAGGTGGAGGTATGCACTGGAAAGAAGAGGCTGAAAAGTCAGTATAAGCAAGGTGTGTGAATGAGAGGGTGACAGGTGGAAAGGTAAACATTCAAGGAGTAGAAATAGTGAAGGTAGATGAGTTTAAACGCCTGGGGTCAATCATTCAAAGTAATAGATGTTCACAAGTGAAGTGAAGAAGAGAGTGCAGGCAGGGTGGAATGGCTCGAGATGAGTGTCAGGGGTAATTTGTGACAGAAGGGCAGAAGTTAGAGTGAAAGGAAAGGCTTACAAGTTGGTAGTGAGACCTTCTATGATGTATGGTTTGGACACAGTGCTACTGACAGAGAGACAGGAGGTGGAGCTGGAGGTGGCAGAGTTGAAGATGTTAACATTTTCACTGGGAGTAACCAGGGTGGACACGATTAGAAATGACTACATCAGCGGGCTAGCTCAGTTGAGGAGTTTGGAGACAAAGTCAGAGAAGCAAGGCTGAGATGGTTTGGACATGTGCAGAGAAGGGATTGTGGACAAATGTTGTTGAATATGGAGCTGCCAGGCAGGAGGAAAAGAGGAAGTCCTCACAAGAGGGCTGGTGTGACAGAAGAGGATGCTAGGGATAGGATGAGATGGAGGCAGATGATTTGGTGTGACGTCTCCTAAAGGGAGTAGCCAAGAGAAGAAGAAGGAGGAGGTGGAGGAATTAAGGAGAAGTACTGCACTAGATTTCTAATACCAGTTTTTACCAGTTTATTAAATATGACCATAGCAGGCATGCTCCATTTCCCTGTCTGGTTTTTGTGTGATTAAACAGCAGTGTCCTATTTACATGGAAAATTAACTTGAGACCATGTGATGGCTATTATCCTCCTACAGATTCATGAACAAAGACTAACATACTGTAGTGCACAGAGCAGCAGGCACATGTGCACATAGACAAATACAGGAGCATATGGTTGCTGGCATGGAATACTAACACACACCATATTCTTGTGCACAGAGCACATATTTGCTCACCCTTATTGGGAACTGACAGACATATTCACCCCCATGTCATACAAAACACTATATATGCATAGTTTCTGGCATGTTCTCGTGCATTTGAGCAAGATATCTAAATAGCACTGAAATAATTAGTTGCACTTTTGCCTGTGCTTAAAAATAACAGACTTTTGTGCAGCATTATTGCAATTCAAAGCTCAAAAATTCAAGCTCAAATTCAAAGTATGAAGTATTCTATGGCTTCTCATTTATTTGTGAGTATCCAAAAAACACATACACACAAACAGGTTAATGCTTCCGAATGTCTCTTTGAGTTCCACATGCTATATGTAATCACACCTATTCATTACCAAGAAATATACTCTTAGACCTACATGTAAGGACGATTCATTAAATATTACTGTTGTCAAACAAGTGCTGCAGGTAGCATTTTCTTTCTAATGAAATACAACCCTGAAGAAAAGGACAGAGATACTAGAGGAAGCCACATTAATTTTCTGGAGCAAATGCCTCAGACCAAATGACATTCTATACAGCTAGCATTTCATAATGTGACACAAATGGCACTGAAGTATAATTTAATATCAAAATACAGAGTCAGGAGAATGTTCCCTGGATTCACTAAGGGAAAATCACCAGAGTGGAAGGTCAAGCTAAGGCTAAAGTACTGCTTTGTTATTTGAACACATTTATAGAAAAGAAAATTTAGCAGAATGACTGGCACATATTACGTTTATACTGGAACACCAAAGAGACTGGTGGCTCAGTCTGTTGTCTGGCTCAGTCATATCAAATTTATATCATCTATGGGTAGATATTAATATTCAGAAACTTTCTTGTACATGAAAGTAAAAAGCCAACTATTTATTCCCTCAAATGTTATTATTCAGTAGTAGGTATTCTGGCATAATGAAGCATTATTGCTGGTTCTAATCTCCTTGTTGGCTGAGACCTTGCTGTGTGGCGTTTACATGATCTTCCTCTGAATGCATGGGTGAAATCGGGCTTCCTCCCACAGTCATAAGACGTGCATGTTAGATTAATTTGGATCTGACAGATAGTGTACAGAATTAAAGCAAGGCCTGGTTTAATGTGGCTTATAGATGAATGGATTTTGAATTATCAGTAAGACTGGATAGTATAAATCTGATTGAGACAGAATTAAATTCTTGTGGTAATTTTATTATTCTTTCTTTCTTATATTCCATTTTTGGAATTAAAGACATTTATTGTAAAAAAAAAAATCTTCAAAATAAATGAGAACAACATTTTTAAAGTTACACTATAAATCTGTGCTAAGCATATTAAAGTTGAGTTGATATTAGATTCCTTCAAATCCCCGTTTTGTGCTATTTTATACTATTTATACGGCTCTTAGAAACTTTTTTCTCCAAAAATACACTATAGGAATACATTTTACATTTCTCAGATGTATACTTACAGTAAAGTTAGGACAATCTCACTATATATGGATAAACGTACTCAGCCACCTACACATTACACCTACAGAAGTTGCTGACTTTAATGCACTATGTTCCTCAGTGCACAGTGGCCTGTCCTGTTACTTTACATGGTCTGCAACTTCATTGTGGAGTTGTTGTGATTCTTAAATACTTCATAAATGCCACCACTTACAATTTATTGTTGGCATATCTACGAAGGATACTCCACAATATTAATCAGTGAGCAATGACCCTTAGAATGAGCTGTTCTTTCACAATTATTTGTAAAGATAGACTGAATGGCTAGGTGCTTGATTTTATACACCTGTGGTAATGAGAGTGACAACACCTAAATTAAAAGATTAAGAGGTGTGGCCCAATACTTTTGTCCTTATAGCATCAAATGTGCATTCTAAGTAAACCCTCTGAAAATTACTGTGTTGAAATATATACATTGACATAGCTTTATAATAATAGAAAGCTTTATAATAGAAAAAAATATTTAGGTCATAATTGCATAACTGTATCATTGACATTTTTTCATGTCATAGCTTCAGAATTGTGTGGGTGTGAAAATGCCTTAACTTGCCTTTGATAAATCATATTCCAGTAGTTACTGAAAGTAACTAGCTCCCACTAGTTTCACATGTCTAGCATAGTACTTAGTAACACCTATTTTCTTGACCAACCTTTTTATAGCGGTTGGGAGAGTTATTTCTTGACAGTTAGCTATATAATTGTCTCTGTGAAAAATTCATCATAAAGATATTGTACTTTAAATATCAATCATACATCACTGAACAGATTCACAAATGTAATTTATTTGATAATCAATATATATATATATATATATATATGTATGTATTATTACAAAATATATTTTGTAACACTAACCCTAATTTTAACCTTAATCTTTTATTGACAAGCAAAAAGCTTAAGGTTAAAATCCTTAGGTTTGTATACAAAATGGACCAGAAGTGACATGCAAATTACATGGAATATCATGCTGGTGAGTCACTGGTCCTTGTCGTCTCCACCTGAGGCAACTTCCTCTTTATTCATTTATTTAAATATTTTATTAAGCTAACTTTGGGCATTCGTAAGTAAAGTGTGTAGTTCACATCACCTTCCTCCTAAATTTCTCAACCTTATTTCTTATTAACAAAATGCGTGAATGAAAAACAAATGCCACTAAACAAAATGTGCTTGTTTGTAACATTTGTTTTGTACACCACTGAGACAGAATGAAACAGGATGGCATTTAATCAGTCACACAAAACAAATAAATCCTCATTTTGTTGCTAATGAAAACATTTTGTGATACAAAATGAGCAATGTTAACACTGATTTGCTTACTGCATAGTGCTTGTTAGTTTGTAGGCTGTTTACTAGGCTTCTTATTGGGCCTTACCAGTCCTGCTGTGAGGCATCAGTATAAATCTGACACCACAACCAACCGATGTTTTTAGTCTATTCAAATGAATCCCAATTTATAAATAGCATGGCAAATTAACTCAGATTTCCCAGTTATTCCTGGATACAACTCGCCTCAGTCACCTCTCAATTCTCTCCTGTCTGTGCGAGGGAACCACATTCGTATCTTTCCAATTCAAAGAAGAAGAGGAGGGGTGGAAGGAGGAAAAAAACAGCCTGTTGTAGCCAAATTGGTAAGCCAGCATTGTGAGTGTACAATATGGAGTATAGGTGATCCTGGAGAGCTCACACTAAGCAAGCTTAATCCTGTTGACTAAGAATGGGCACAGGGAACCATGCCAGCCAGCACTGAGCTGTGGGTGTGTGGAGCAATGACAGGGGAATTACTCACCATGGCAAGGGTGGTCCTCCAAAGCACGAGCTGCTGCTGTTGGCTGCCAGTGGAGCCAGTGCTGGGACAGACTCACCAGTTGGCTTGTTCCCTGCCACAAATCCCCACTCTCACCGACTGGAAGTGCTTCAGGCCAAGGCTTTCATGGCTTTGACTTGGGGGCGTGGCATTTGAACAATGAGTTTCACAATGTGTGGCATGCTTGTTAGAGAATCAGAGCCTCTGATAGCATTTGCCTCTATTCTCTGAATGCTGTTAGTTTTAAAGGGGACATATAAGATGGGAAATGTCTGAAAGGTTTGTGTTTCCTGTAGCCTTAAACATAAAATTTTAATTAATTCTCCCACATTCACTCACAAACTTCACATCTCGACATTCTTAATTTTTTTCTGTCACACTTGAGTATTGCAGATCATCAAACAAATTTTTAATATTACCAAGTAATATTCAGAGGTGGACTTAATTGATCGTTGTCCTGCTACATAACCCAAGTGCAGATGAGGGTAAAAACTGATGGCCAGACATTCTCCATAAGGATTTTCTGGTAGAGAGCAGAATGGTTCTATCAATTACAGCGATTCATTCTGGTGCTGAAGCAGCAAAGCAGCTCCACACCATAAGACTATCACCACCATGTTTTACTCTTGGTATGGTATTCTTTTATGAAATGCTCTGTTATTTTTACACTAGGTGTAAAGGGACTTCAAAAAGTTCAGCTTTAGTCTCATAGGTTAGGATAGCTTTTTATCCTTAATAAATTAAATAATCAACTAGATTTTGTATTTACCTGGGTTATCTTTTACTAATATTAAAAATTGCCTATCCAAGGGACCAAATAATTGTTAACAGCACTGTTCAAACTTTGAATAGTTGGCTGTAAGAATTACATGTCACATTAGCTTATCATTGAAGATAGCAACAATCAGTTGACTAAGTATGCCCCAAGCCCCCAAATTAAAAGTGAATATTAACTGATATTCTGAATATTCTGGTTTCTTTCTGTGAAGCAGAAAAACACAAATTTGCATGATCATTGTGAGGTGGAGTTTGTTAGGTGAACTACAGGAACTGATATTTTGGTATAAAAAGCAACATGGCTGTTTTACTTGCTTGAGTAATTAGGTTAAAAAAAAAAGTAAATTCCTAACAATTTCCAAACATTACATGGCTTCAGAGCATGTCAGAGTGTATTATTTTCTTACTTATATTTTACATTAAACTTACACCAAAGCGGACTGTGAATGGAAAACGTGAAGTGAAAATATTTAAATTAATTTCACATACAAGGTGTTATCAGAAGTGTGTGGGAATGGGAAAGTGAAAAGTCAAAGTGAAAAGTCATAGGCATACCTGTTTTGAATTTGGTTGATATGCCGTGTAAGATCATCTGTACTCTCTGAAAAGGGCACCTCTGTACCCTTTTCAGTATGGGTATATTTTCAGATGTGGAAATTGGCAGCATGTTATATCCCCTTGTATTTATGCCACTGTGATTTTGCCTCTGCATCTCCTCCAATGTGTCAAAACTGTGATCCTTCAACTTCAGTTTCAGTTTCAGAAATAGCTGAAATCCAGGGCAAATCTGGTAATTATGGCAGGTAGCAAGTGAAGAATTTATTGTGTGGGCAAAAAAAAAACCTGTTCATTTTTAGTGTATTTGTGCTAGCACACACTTGCACACTGGCACCCAATACAACTGTGGTTGTTTCTAACTGAAGGTACTCCCCGAGAGGCTTCACAATGTTGCAGTAAAAGACCATGCTGATAGTCTCACCCTGGTGGACAGATTCATGGTCCACAACTCTGTGAATGTCACAAAAATGCTTCTGGTCTCATTCCTTATTGTGGACTATTAAGTAGTTGTAAGGATGCTTATAGAGAGCGATCTAAAAATAGCAGCTGTAATGGAAGCTGTCTGGAAATGCACAGGAGGATTCTCTTGAATATCTTCGATCATTCAAATTAAAATGAGGAAAGAGGCTTGATTTTTTTGGGCCTGTCCCCACACCTTTCTGATCACGCCATATATATTAGGAAAATAGACTATCATACTGATTGATGTATACAAATCTGAGAGTCACTTACTTAGAATTAAAATGTTCGGAACAGGAAATGAAGGTTGTATTTGTGATACTGCTGCAGTGAGACTCATGCCCAAGACACTGTGAGAGAGCGGCGTAGCAATCAAAGAATCATAAATTGAAATTTATGGGAGACTTCCATTAGATTGCAGTCTCCCCTGAATGCCAGGGGCCCTGTTTCTCCACAGCTTTAGAGGTGATTGGAGGACAGATTAAAATATATATAAATTTATCTAAAATGTTAAAGAACTTGAGACTAAAAAGATGTCATCATGAGATCAACATGTTCTCTTTGTGCTTTTCCCCTTCGGACCTTTAAATCGGTACTTATGTAGCATCTTTCTACTTAATTGGAGCACTCAGACCACTTTCTGCTATAAGTCAATCACCCAATCACACAGATTTTTCATACAGTACTTTTACCTCACACACTCGCACTCTGATGGATGCATCAGGGGAGACTCCCTCCCCCACCCTAATTATATTGACATGCAACAAGCTAGCAGGTAGCATTGTCAACAGGCATTCACAACTTCACTGAGATTATTGTTTTGTGAATTTCACAAAAAAAAATCCTGAAATGCAGCTAAAGTATGTCTCCTTCTCAGAGTCAGCAGCAGCCAGCTGGGATTACTGGTGCACACTGACAATACTAATGTTTTAATAACTCAGAATGTGAAGGGCTTTTATTCAAAAAGAACAGCAATTTCTGAATAGTTAGTATATATATTCTGCCAGTCATGCTTCTACGTCAACATTTACCCCAGCTCTGAAGGTCAGCCTTTAATGGCTTTAACATCAAAAAATCCTATGGAAATGTGCCGACCTGTTGAAATCTCTCACTTCAGATTAGTGCTGTCTAAGCGATTAGCACATTCCCATACACTCAGAGCCATAAGGAGACGATGCCACTTAAAAGCTACATTGTTCTGCAGAATGAACATGTCAATCCTAATTCCTTTAGCTGTGGTTAACAGCCCATCAGCAAACTGCCAGTTGCAGACTGAACACTAGCTAAATCCAGGCCCAGAGAAAAGACCTTCCTGAGGAATTAAGGCATATTCTCTAATATTGTGATACTGGGCACACTGTCACAAACTGCAGCCCCTTCATGCCCTGCTCACTTCCTTACCATTAAATGACTGAATATGAGCTAGTTAATCAGCTCCTGTTCAAGGTTATTGAGGTGATGCAGACCAACATCTTCTTCTATGACCACACTGGAGAGGCTTCCACACGCTCTTTTGGTAAAAGCAATGGGATGGGAGGGATTCCACTGAGGGCCATAAAGTCTTGAAATCATGTGATTTGGGCGCCTGTAGAAGGAGAGCAAGACAGTAAGAGAGGTATTCAGGTGCAAGCAGTACCACGCATGTGCGCGCATAAACACACACACAAACAAACATACATTTGAGCGAACACATTCACAGAGCCCTATTCCCTGCTGCTCCTAACGTTGACACTTGTTCTTTGGTATGTGTTAATAGAGGCGCTCCTAAGGCGCTCCTTTCACATCCAAGGTCCAAATTATTATTTTTTTAGTTAAGCTGTCAAAAATTGTAAATACAGTCAGAAAAGCCAGAAAGCAGACCAATTTTTAAAAAAATGAAAAACACACTTTTACTTTATTCCGAGTTCATATATTCATAAATAAATAAATAAACTTGAATAATGTTACACTGAAACTGCAACTATAAAGCAGTCACTTTATTGGAATTCTCGTTTGATATATATATATATATATATATATATATATATATATATATATATATATATATATATATTTTAATGCTCTA
>VVHJ01055278.1:0-10301 GCA_015107715.1 Tylochromis polylepis
CTCGTGACCATAGGTGAGGGTGGGGACGTAGATCGACCGGTAAATCGAGAGCTTCACTTTTACACTCAGCTCTCGCTTCACCACAACAGACCGGTACAGCGTCCGCATCACTGCAGCCGCAGCACCAATCCGGCTGTCGACCTCCCGCTCCCTTCTCCCGTCACTCGTGAACAAGATCCCGAGATACTTAAACTCCTCCACTTGGAGCAGGAACTCGTCCCTGACCCGGAGTGGGCACTCCACCATTTTCCGGCTGAGGACCATGGCCTCAGATTTGGAGGTGCTGATTCTCATTCCCACCGCTTCACACTCGGCTGCGAACCGTTCCAGAGCGAGCTGGAGGCCATCACCGGATGAAGCCAACAGAACCACATCATCTGCAAAAAGCAGAGATGAGATTCTGAGACCACCCAAGTGAAAGTCTTCTGCCACTTGGCTACGCCTAGAAATCCTGTCCATAAAAATTATGAACAGGATCGGTGACAATTCTTTCTTTCAAACCCTATTCTTTCCACACATCCAATAATCCAATAATGTAGATGATGATGATGATGATGATTATTATGATCATTATTATTATTATTATTATTATTATTATTATTATTATTATTATTATTATTACACAATAAAATCTGACTGGACTAAAAATACTACTGAAAACACACAAGCTGTGCACAAACTCATGAGATGAACTTTTTTTTTTCATATCATTTTGTTACAGTTCACCCAGTACTCACTGCAGTGAATACTGGGATACTCTGTAGTCTGACACAGTTTGTGAGTTTAACTTTCTTTTTGAGCCGTCTTACCCACTGTGACTTTTAAAATTGTTGCATTGTCATTGTTTGTGGTGCAGCTGTACATTAAAGTTGTACATATCACAGATATTTGTTGACTTAGTGGTGACGCTTATTATAGTGGGGAACAGCTAGATTTTGTAGATATACAAACGACCGTGTATCTAACAGCATCTCCAATGTGGGAACAGTTAGTCACCATGTCGAGAAGTACAAGAAATAAACTGGCACACAGAACACTATAAATTTTGTTGGTAACTGTAATTTTGCTTTTTAAATGCTATTATGCAGGACAGCTCATGACATGCCTGCCTCTGTTGTTATTGACCCCTAACATATAAAAAAATGTAAAACCCTATCATTTCAGGTGAGGATTATCTCTGACTTTCAAATTGCACTGTCCGTGTTTCTCCTCCAGAAGCAGCAGATTGATAAGGGGCCACGCTAGATTACCAACCTTTTTTTTTTTTTTTTTAATGTGAGCCTGTGGTTTAAATGTTATCATCAAGATGCAGCGTTTCTGAGAGCAACCAGGGGTAGGCAGGGACATTTATCCTCTCAGTGGTTGCTGATTCGTGGACTACTGAGCTATCATCTCCTGGAAGGTGATTTCACTAACTGAATTTCCTCTCTGAGGTTTCCTGTGGTGAAAGCAATTGTGATGTTGCTATGTGAAAGCAACACTTAGTTTCTAAGGAAACGCGAGAGAAATGGTACATAGGCCTCATTTGCAACACCACAGGCAAATTTGGTAGTCACGTAGTAGTGGCTGCCGTCCTCATTTTTTTTTTTAAGGGCTTTAAGCTACACACTTTGTTAGGTATATAGTAAACGCTTTGTAATGAGATACAACAACTGTGTGTGTGTGTGTGTGTGTGTGTGTGTGTTTGAGTTGACAATTTAAAAATAAATAAATAAAAAAAACTTTTCACATTTGGAACTCTTGCATTCAGACTCAGCAGAGGAAATTTGTCAGCCACCTGCCAAAATCTCAGACAATAGCAGAAGGAATAGGTGAAAACCTGTCATGATCCAGCGCCTCATGACTACATCTGGGTCTTTGTTCATTTCCGTGCTGGTCTGACTGTCAGCCACAAATATGTTTGACTTTTATTCTTCAGAACAACAGCCAAATGTTACCATCACGACTTGAAAGGCTCATTCTGTTTTGTTTCACTCCTTGTCTAACTTAAATGAGCCTGTTTATACCGCATGAAAATGAAGAAGAGGGTATAGGTAGTAAACCCCACCCAGCAAATCTGTGAGCCATTTCCTTTATGTGAAGAATGAACTACGATGTGAATGAGGCTCATGTGTTGACTCCCTTCCTATGTGGGTGGTCAAGGCAGGAAGCAGGCCTGATGCATTTGCTCTCAGCACAAGCAAAGACATACACAGCTTAGTCACAGTTTCCATGTTTTTTGGGGTTTTTTGTGGGGTTTTTTTGTTTTGTTTTGTTAAGTGACTGCTTTTGGCATGCAAACAACGTCGTCCTGGTAGCAGAAATATTTTTAATGCCCCAAGAGGAGGAAGCAGAATTAGCAGGGATGTTTTCATTTCATTTTGATGGTAATTTGAAACTGCATTTCTTGTGCGCAGCAGTCGTCAAACTTGGACTCGGATCTGGTTTGTCGCAGTCCAGCTCTCCACACTCAGTCTAATAATACCACAGATCATAGGACAGACTGTCGGGGGGATATTTGTCTCCCAAATTGAGCTTTGAGTCTTCATTATCTCCCTGCAGTCCGAGTCACAGTGCCAGACTTCCACCCTGCTGACAATGCTCTAATGAGGATTTTTAGATCAAGCTTCAAGCTGCCCACTATAAGACTGGGAGAGAACCACTGTTTTCTGTTGTCAGATGTGTGTGTTACGCCGCGAGTTTGATAGGGCCGAGCCATGTGAGCATAACGAACACAGTCACTGTGTGCTGCCACCAGTAGTAGCATTGTGGTTTTTAACTGACTTGATCGTCCATGACAGTTGAATTGCTTCTGTGTTTGCCGTCATGCTTCACAGTGTACCTACCGGATAGGGCCGCTGAAAATGAACAGAATACTGTGGAAGATTTGCTGTCTTTCTATTTTGATACGTTTTGACATTGAATATCTTCGTGTTGTTGCCCAGAAAAAGTAGGACAGTTGAAGGTGCCACTTTTAGGCTCTTCGAACTTGAGCCTTTTGTACTATTTTCAGACCTTTGATGGGCTAAATATTAAACCAGTTTCCATCCATCTGTTTTCTTAACTGCTTCTCCAACTAGGCTGGAGTTCATCCCAGCTGTCATAGGGTGAGTGGTGGGGCCACTGCTCATTTAATAAACAAACGAGTAGAGGCCAGGGAATCAAGTGCCCTCATGAGGTGTTGTTTGTACTTTATTCAGATTTTCCTAAATCTTGCTCCTCTGGGAGAACACCCTCCATCTTACAAAGACTAAAACTAACTCTGTAGCTGCTTAAAAACAAGTTAAATCTAAACATTTCTAATGAATACAAACTCAGATAAGCAAATTAAATTAATTAATACTGCCTGATGCTTTCTCATACTATATATCTGTTTACCACAAATGTTTAACATTACCTAGAAGATATTAACAAGACTTCGAAAAAAGAAAGCATTTAGGTTACTTTAGATATTTTTCACCAGTATAAAAATATATCCTAGAGTACTGGATGCGTAGAAATCAAACATTAAACTTAATCAATGTTTCTTTGCAGGAATCCTCTTCTCTACACTGGTGTTCGGACCTGCCTGCGGCTTCATCCTTGGATCGTTGTGCACTAAATTCTATGTGGATGCCATCTTCATTGACACCAGTGAGTTGAATGTGTCCCTACTCTGTGATCCTCTCGTGTATTGTTGTGTTTTTTGTTTGTTTTTCTGTTTTTTTGGCATGTGTAGTTTATTGACCGGCACCATGCCTCTCCGCAGGTAAACTGAACATCACTCCAGACGACCCGCGGTGGATCGGGGCCTGGTGGGCAGGCTTCCTCCTGTGTGGTGCCTTACTCTTCTGCTCCGCTGTCTTGATGTTTGGCTTCCCTCAGTCGCTGCCAGCAAGGGAGCGGGAGGAGGGAGCAGACAGCGAGCAGGTTATGCTTCCTCCCTCTCTGAGCTCAGACAGTGAGACTCCAAAGCCCAGCAACGGAGTCGTAGTTAACCATGAGCCTGTCAATAGCCCCACCTGCTGTCAGCAACTCAGGGGTGAGCATGCAACATCCAGTGTGGTACTGCAGTTTTTGTTGTTGTTGTTGTTTTTTAATGCAAGCATGTATGAAACAAAAACACACAGCATATATTGATTATTTTATATTTTTATTTGTTATATTTGCCAAATGCTATTAAGTACTGACAAAACAGAAGTGCTGCAATCCTTTTTAAATAAAATCTGTTAGTCTGTTAGTATAAATGGTACTAGATTAGTTATAATATCATCCTTTGTAGTATTATGTGTTGTTAAAGGGAACCTATGATTCTTTTTCTTATTTTCTACTGTTGTAGTGACGAGTGCTCACATTAAACATGGTCAGAACTTCAGATGGTGAGGTCAGCATATATGCATATAATCCCTGTAAACCAAAAGCTCCGTGCTCTAAATGCCCTGTTTGAGACATCTATCATTAGTATGGTCATCTCAGCTTATGTTCAAACTTGCTGTTTTCAAGGGGCAGCCAATCAGAAGATTTTAATTACTTCAAATTTTACAAACTTGTTGTTATCTATCTCATTAAGGGGAAATAAGATACAAGTGGAAGAGTATGCAACTTTTCAAAGTAAAATGAACTACTAGAAGAACTTAAACACTAATTTTGAATCAGTACATTTGGCTCAAAAGTGTCCTTTATTGCACAGCTGCAGAAATGGTAAAACCTTTGGAAGTGACTGGATCATAATTGGTGCTGTTTCATTTCTAAACACATGTAATCAGTCAGAACAGGTGCTGAAATGACAACAAAGGCATCAAGAGAATCTCGTCCCTCGTGCACACTGGTGTGCTAAACCCTCAATGCTCATCTTTCCTCTTTTCGTTTATGACCAGTGATCCCCAAGGTGACCAAGCAACTCCTGTCGAACCCTGTGTTCACCTGCATCGTCCTGGCGGCCTGTATGGAGATCGCCGTTGTAGCCGGCTTTGCAGCCTTTCTGGGGAAATATCTTGAGCAGCAGTTCAACCTCACCACCACCTCTGCAAATCAGTTGTTAGGTTCGTATTCTGTGCAAAAAGTCGCACGTGTGCACGCTTCTTCTTTTTTTTTCTTTTTTTTCGCACAGCAGTATAATAAACAGATTCGGGCCTATCATGTGTTTAAGGTATGACAGCTATTCCATGTGCGTGTCTGGGGATCTTCATGGGTGGTCTGCTGGTGAAGAAGCTGAATCTATCAGCGCTGGGAGCAATCCGAATGGCCATGCTGGTCAACCTGCTGTCCACCGCCTGCTACGTCTCCTTTCTGTTCCTTGGCTGTGATACGGGTCCCGTCGCAGGAGTGACCGTCCCGTATGGCAACGAGTAAGAAAAAAATATTCAATATGTAGCATTTGTATTTGTCACTTGTTACATCCTCTGCTTAAAAGCTTCAACGAGAAGTGGAGACTGACACTGGAGTCTGTAGAAACACTGGGTTTAAATTACTTAACCTCAACTAAAAAAAGCAAAAAGTGGCATCTTCCTCAAGCCAACCTCAGCCGTGCCTTTATCCAAGGCGAGTAAGGGCTGCAGACGGATGTAACACGATAAATAAAGCAGTGGAGAAGTAGCTGGCAGCCAAGATCATGTGGAGAGGTTGCAAGTGAGGAGAAAGTTGAGATAATCTTTTACGTGTGAAAGAGGGACAAGTTAGAGCGCTGCTGCTCAGTGTGGCATTCTGATCTTCAGGTTGTTGGCCTATGTTTACTTCCTGGATAATCGGTCTTAAAAAAACTGCTTGTGGGTTGCATAAAGTTTGGGAAAGCATCCATTTTGATTACAATCCAATTCAGTAAAGAGAGACTATTTGAAAGAATTGAACACAATGTGTGTTTGGGTAATAAACTATGTGATGATTAGACTCAGATGAAGCTACATAGCAGAGCAGAGTCCCACCAGTGGTGGGAAGTAGGACAGGTCCACCCCTGGAGTCTAGACGCTGCTGGTGGGGATGGAGATAAAGTGGATGGAGACTCAGATGAGGGTCTCTGAGCGAACAAAATGAAATCGAGATGTCGTGAGCCACGGCCACGGTGAGCACCAAGATTTAAAGCACAGGGAACAGAGGCTGATTGATTCGCTGAATAAGGAAATAAAGTTATTGGACCAGAGATGATGATGAAATAAGTGACCTAAACAATAGACTAGCAGCCCAAACATGCAGGAATGCAGGCAAACGAGTTAATACTAGATCTTCCTTGTTGACTTTGCTTAGAAGCTTCATTCACACGTCACCAGAAACAGTGTCCTTAATGTAAGATGAGATGAACTCCGTGTGGACGGCGGAGGAACAGCAGATATCTAATGATATATTTCTGTTGTCCTCACATCAGCGTGTTTTCATGCCATAGATTGAAGAGGAACGAAATGCACTGTTAACATTTCAAACCCAGTTTATCGAGCGATGAATACAAGCAATTAACAAAATCTAGCAGTGAAAAGCGGTGCTGTTGTCGAGGCTGGAGGACTTCTTTTTTTTTGCAGGTGAACTGTAGGGACTATAAATGTGTAAATCAAAAATTCTTATCACTGCTGGACATCGGGGCAAAGAGGGGACAGAGGGCTTTTTATTCAAACAACTTTGTGTCGTCTTGTCGAGTCTATAAAAAGATTTTCGGTTTGGAAAGTGGCCTCGAGGGCTGCATGAACTGAATATGAATGTGACAGACTTCACTGAATCAGACACCAATAAAAAGAGCTTTAAAGCAAAGCTATTATGCAACAGGACACGTTATTCACTTACATATTGATAAAGCGTTCAAGTGAAGCTCTGTTGTTAGAAGGGACTTTTGTATTTATTATGTCGTTTGTCATAAATCAGCATGAATCACTGTCTCATGCGCTCACTTTTTAACTTAAATTCTTTACTTTAAAGGTAAAAAGACACTTCAGATTGTTTTTATATAACCTAAAGAAGTACATGAGGATAAATGCTCAATTTTACTGCACAAAGCAAATTATATGATAATAAAACAGATATGGTGTTTGGATTCTTCTCTCTAATAGAAACAAACATCTCAAATCAGAACAGACAGATTGCATTCCTCTGCAGAGGTTAAAAGAAATCCCTTCACATTATGCGTGTATCTTGAATCCAAGAATATCAGCCTGTGGATTAATTTGTGATATCAAAATAGCTCCCTTTTCTCATTTCATGTTTTATAACCATTTGTGACAGCATGAAGTAAAATGCCCCATTTTGACCTGTGTCTGAATAGTACCGTTAAAAAAAGTCGGGGTGTAGTGGCAGTGAGTGAGGCAGTGAGAGCTGCACCTAGGCATACACCACACCCCGCAGCTCGTCTGACGTGGACACGCACAGTATGTGGTATTGTAGGTGGTTATTGCTCTGTTAACCCCCCAGCAGGGCGGAGTCTAACACCTTTTTTTTTTTTTCTCCCCCTCTGGTAGAAATCCATCTTTGCATTCAGTGCTGCTCACGAGACAGAGCTTCACTGCGAGTGCACTTTCGTTTTTTGTTTTTCACAATCCAAAGGCTCTCGTTTTCTTTTTATATTGATTTGAATGTAGAGTGAATAATCAATGATAGCCTCTCAGAATGATAAATAGTCCTTCCCCCCAAAAAAAAATCCCTGGATTCAGGTCCGGATAGACTCCATATGTAATCGCTTCGATCTTGCACCAAGCCTGACAGTTTTCATGCAGATCTACCCTTAACTTAGTAATCCTGCCATCCAACCACTAGACAAACCAAACCAATCATATAACTCCTGGGCGTAGGTAACTACAAACAAATAAAAGGTTAGAATTAGTAAAATGGCCATTTTAAACAGCTGATATCTAATTTTACAAACAAAGCCCTTTACTTATCATCTTATCCAAGTAACTCTGCCACTTCTTACTGGGGTGTATCACCATAGTAAGGTTAAGCTCCAGGTTAGAGATCAACAGGTATTAAATCACCTCCTACTGACCAATCAGTTCTCCAGAAAACAGTGTCGCCACAGCTGGAAAATCCCTCTGACTTCTGCACAGATAGTAGGAGGGTCTTACTTTTTAATGCAGATGACCATTAAGAAATATAAATTCTTAGATGGAAGTTTATTCCTTCTTTTTTTTTTTCTTCCCTATTACAATTTTACAACAAATTTATTCTATTAAATTTGCACATAGTCTAATCCTACATTTGAATTCTGTTTTTGAACGTATTCTTTACTTGCTCTCAGATTCTCCTGTGTCCTAATGTACAGGATACAGCTGCAATATTGATGATTCTGTTTACAGTCAGCATTTTGCTGGTTTTCTTTCCTGGCTTCAAATAAGCTAAATTTTATTAATATAGCAGCTCTTTTCCAGTCTTATTGACCAAAGCACTTAAAGTGCCCCTGCATTCATTCAGGCCTTTTAATACTAAACCGCTGTACAGCTCTTCTCCTCTCATACCGCTGCTTAGTCAGCAGCAGATATGCTGCTTTCAGTCTGTATTATGCATTTAACCTCTTTATATTTTTCCCCCATACTTTCCTCATAATTTTATCTTCCTTGGTAAAACCACCCGCTCTGCTGCCAGTATACTTATCTGAACCTTTAATTGTGATTGCTGTGCCAGCATCAAACCTTTCATGTGACTGTGCGAGTGAGAAGCCCTGGGTTACCTTGGTGAGTTGGTAAGCAGCTTCGTGTGGCTGCTTATTGTGATTTTTGATGTTTGGGTAAATGAATTCAGATCATTAACAGATATCAGGAGTATGCCGAACTGGCTTCACAGTGCAAAGCCCAGGTAAAAAAAAAAAATCTACTGCCAGCTTTCACTGCTGCTTTCAATGCTTTAATCTTGTTATTGTACCACAGCTAAACCTGCAACATCAGCAAATATTTGTTTAATCAGCTAATCGTAATATTTTAGTTAAAAATGAATACTTTTGGCCGCTGTGTCTCATTTAACAGTCTTTAAATCAGGCAATCAATACATTACATTTAGCCATGATGAAACTAATTATTAGTTGGAAATGATGATGGTGTTTATTAAACTGATGGAACTGTAAGTGTGCGATAGAAACAGGGGACAGGAAGTAGATTGAGAGGAGGATAACTGATCCGTCACACAGCAGCTGTTTTTAAGAAGGGGCACATTTTACACTCTCGCACACATACGCATAAATCCAGCTGTGTTTTGTACACGGATGTGTCGAGGTTCCTCGGGAACAGCGTACCTGTTTGGATCACTTTGAGACCGATAGCACTGTATTTGGGGTTTTGGGGGGGTTGGCATTGAGCTCCTTCTCTTTCTCCTTACCATTGTGCTAGTAAAAGATATTCATGTGTTCAGATGAATATTATTCACCTCCTTTTATTTGCAGGGCACTTTGAGACCTCCATGAATCCAAGGTTGCTTCTTTATCAGTTAAAATAAAATCATTCAGGCTCGTTCTTCAGCCTTGGTGTTGCTTTTATTTCTTTAATAAAGTGTGAACTCAGTGATTTAGTCTGTGTGCTCCTCCTGTAGAAATACTGAATTTTGGGCCTTTACCACTTTTTAAATTGGTAGCCTAAAACCAACTTGTTCCAGAGCGGGTTAGGAGAGCAGCGCCGTTTCCATGGAGATGTTAAAAGTGAAACCGTATCCTTCTGGTTTTACAGATGTAGCTTAAGCTGTTTCTCTCTGTTTAGGACACTGCAGGGGGGCAGGAAACCAAATGCTCAGTGCAACAGTCACTGCAGCTGCTTCACCTCCTCCATCAGCCCTGTGTGCGGCTCCAACGGCGTCACCTACCTGTCCGCCTGCTTCGCCGGCTGCAACCGAGCTGGGATCTCTCAGACCGCATCCAACATTTCTCAGGTTTTCATTTTACCTTTGCCCTCTGATTATGATGAGTACCAGCAATGTTCATGAGGACTGTAGCTCAGAAAAGCCTCCAGAAACCTTTAAAGTGTTCACAGTCCCAGTGTTTCACAGCTCTGTCATCAGCATGCACATGCTGGGCAGTCAGGTGGTAACGTGCTTGTTTCGAGATCAGATGCTGACTGCAGATAATGTCTTTCTATACTCAAATCACATCAGCTCAGCAGCACAAAGTATCACCACTTCACTGCTGCTGAAATTTATCTTGCTTTTCTTTTTTTAGTTTTTAAGTGCTACTAAAAAAAAAAAACCCCACATTGCTTATTTCCACTGAGGATTTTGATCCAGACGTGAGGAGCAGGTGTAGCATGTGTGTTCCCTGCAGG
The DNA here is from genome assembly GCA_015107715.1 of Tylochromis polylepis. Taxonomy (NCBI): domain Eukaryota; kingdom Metazoa; phylum Chordata; class Actinopteri; order Cichliformes; family Cichlidae; genus Tylochromis; species Tylochromis polylepis. The sequence goes on from VVHJ01055278.1 coordinate 10,173, forward strand.
ATGAATGGCTTGCTGTTGTACAAACGCTTCTCTCCTCTGCTTCTGTTGACAGAACCTGACTGGCTGCTCCTGTATTTCCGCCAACAGTGAATTTGCCACGGCGGATCCCGGGAAATGCCCGATGCCGGG
>VVHJ01055280.1:11522-22659 GCA_015107715.1 Tylochromis polylepis
CCCTGCCTTACTGAGGTAGCCACAGATTTAAGTATTTTGCCACCTGCTAGGCGTCATACTGAGTTCAAAATAGAGGAGGAGCAGGTGCGTCTCTGCTTTGCATGTAGATGATCCTGTATTTAGGAGGATGGAGGGGGATTTTTATTTTATACTGCAACCTGTTCATCTTGCCCAGCTTATTGGGCTTTGGAGCACTCGGCCATGTGGCGTCACCATGACAGATTGTGATTTAACACCTCTGTCCTTTCCAATGATACCAGGCCAGTATCATATACAGCAAATTGTAGGAGAGAAAAAAAAATCCCTGGGAGTGACTTTGTAATTTTAGCATGGGAGGAATGACTGGCAGTTTGAATTAAGACGCGGTGAAGTGGATGGCAGGGTGGGGGTGGGTTGGGGGTGAAGACACCCTGAATACATACATGTGAAAGAGATACAGGCAGTGAGAATAAAATTTCAGACAGGCATGTCAGCGGCTAAGCAGTAACAGCCCCTCCATCCTAACACATGAATCACCTTTTCCGAACACAAAAGCAAGACCATTGCTTATCACACTGATGGAGAGCCCATTTCATTCCCACTGGTGACTCAATGCCTGCTCTTGTGTGACATTTCACCATCGCACAGAGGGAGAGACTGAGTGAGACCTCCCTATTCACTCAGACTACTGAGGCCTGACATTGTTTAAAATCAGAATGGGACACAAGATGAAAGGGACGGAGGAGTGATTAGAAAAGTGAAAGTGAGAAATGAGACTATAAAATAATGTGAGAAAGAGATAATGAAAAAAAAGGGGCAATGAAGACATAAAATACTCAGAATAGAAAGAAACATGATATATGGAGAGAAAAGGGACAGGGAAATAGAGAAAAGGTAAAGGTAGAGGGGACAAACAAAAAGGCTATCACCTCTGTCAATGCTCTCATCCTCTGTTCATTTGCGAGATGAAAGACAAGCTCCTGTTGTATCTTCAAGCATGAAAACAGAGCTGCAGCCTATTGCAGCCGGCCAGAAATCTATTATGTACTAGAAAATAGACTCAATAGACGGGGAATGTTCACAGTGACAGAGTATCACAGCTGTCTGACTTTTTCTGGGAATTCATGTACCCAGGAGAGAGAGGAAAAAAAAGTGTTTGGATATGTGCCACAAACAGGTATGAAATCATACTGTAGACAAAATGTGTTCACAAACTGGTGCAAATCCAGACTAACCTTCAGAAGGCAGGCATTCGTCACCACTTGCTTGGGATCCACCACATCTACCAGAGGCTCTTTGATGGCCACATTGCGAATGCAACTCATGTCGAACCCATATACATTTTCCCACCCTGTACATACAAAAAACAAACCAGATACCCATGTGAATGAACATGCACACAATATGCGTTTTCTGGATGTTTTTCCTCCTTCAGTTTTCAGGCACACGCTAAGCTCTGTTCTCCCTGTTCCTGCTAAGCTGTCAGCACAAAAAAGGTAGCAGAGAAAATAAAACAGAGCGCTTAACTCTGCCAGGAAGAACAGTCCCGCTGTCTTTCTGTCTATCCACGCCGTATGTGGAGAAAGGCAAGCCGTCCCGAAAATATACTCTGGCCTCCTCCTCTACCTCCTCCAGAATGTCTGGCATCCTTGTTTTATTATAATTTGGGCTGAAAACACACCAAAAAACACATTCCCTCCTCCATTCCCTCAGTCCCTTCACTCCACCTTGCTTTGTCAGGAGGCCAAACACTAAGTCTGTATCATGAGATGGTGAGTGTGCCACCAACGCAAAAAAACTAAAAATAAGAGTGTGAGGGTTTGGGGTAAAGTGAGTTCTTTTGGGATTTATGTGAAAGAATGTACCTTTATGTATGTTTAGATTTAATAAAGCACAGGAGGCCACCTGTGCAGTGAAAGGTAACTCAGTAGGCGTTATCGACCCAGATTCAAAGCCAATGTACGTACAAGTTTGAGTGGCACCTTTAATACTGGATCACAAGGTTAAGCTCAGCCCTCCAGCTGTGATAGCTATTTGAACACATGCCGTGAGTTTGGAGCAGTGAAAGCAGTTCAGGATAAAAAGTAACACACTGGTTTAAATGCTTTCGAACCTCTTGCTGTACAACAGGTTTCTATGCAAGATTGTACTACTTTTTATTAGTTTATATAACAACACTGCAATAAAAAAAATATTTGAATGCATTCACACAATTCTTATTGTCTGTATGGCTATAATGCTATAAATACCCTGTACATTTTAGCCACTTTTACATAAGGTACTGCTTTTTACCGTGGAATGCTTTATGTTTTTTCACCAATCAGCATTTAAGGACAATCTATGGCTTGTCATTGTCACATAAAGTACTGTTTGGTTTTATAACCTACAGCTTCACCATTTTGATTCTGTCTTAGAAGTAGCTAGCTCTTTTCAGATGTTTTCAATCCCAAACAAGTTGCTCTACTAGTGAACAGAGTGGAGCATTTGCAGCTAAATGTATTTCATTTCGCAACTGATAAAGACTAAAGCTGGTCAAAGAAACTGACTTTCATTTACAGTCATGTGAAAAAGAAACGTTTCACAGGACTATGTGCACTTTAGCAGCTTGTAGAAGCACCTTTATCAGCAAAAATTTACAACAGCAATTACTGTATAACTTTATCAGTTGCTCACATTGTTGTAGAGGAATTCTGGCCCAATCTTATTTACAGTGTTGCTTCAGTTCTTTGAGGTTTGTGCGTATTAGTTTATCCACAACTCTTAAGGTCTCAACACAGCATTTCAATCAGGTTCAGGTTTGTACCTTAACTGGTGCATTGCAACAGCAGCATTTTTTTCTTCATTTTTCGCCATTCTGTTGTACATTTGATGCTGTGCTTGGGATCATTGTCTTGCTGCACGACTCTTTATCAGACCACATAGAAAGTGCACAGAAAGCAGGGAAAGAAAGGGCCTCGGGTATGACCCAAACCTGCACTGCTACATTTCACCCTTGCAGAGGCTTTCTCCTGGCAAAGTAAACACACGTGTTCAGTCTTTTTCTACCTGCACTGTCACAAACTTTAACATTTAGCATTCTGAGGCCTGTAGAATCTGAAATGTAACTCTTGGCTTTTTTGCATTCTTGTTTTACTGACTACTCAAATCCCTTTACAATACAAACCACATTTAACCAATAATTCCTGCTCTATGTACTTTATCTACTTCCCATCCACACTTAATTTAGAGTCACAAACCTAACATGCATGTGTTTAGACACCAGAGTTCCCCGTGGAAATCTATTGAGGCACAGCTAAAACATGCAAACACAGCACAGAAAGGCCCAAGTGAGGATTTAAAATGGTAACCATCATGCTGTGAGGCAACAGTGCTAACCACTGCAACATGCTGCCAACAAAGTGGGCACTAGTTAAACACAGCTGCGAGGAAGACCGATAGAGTTTAAATGAAACCGCAACAAATGTATCTTAACTACTCACAATGTATCTTAAAGTCCTTGTACTGCCTGTCTTCAATGGCTACCACGTAGAGCGCTGCTCTGTCAGGGAACATCAGGCCTCCAGGTTTCTGAATAGAAGAGAAAAACCCATCAGGTATCCAGTGAACACACACACAAAAGCCATCAATCACTCATACTGTTCACACACCTGGCATGTAATAAAAGATCGCATGTGCTGAGTTCAAAGCCTGCTGACAGCCATTGAGGTTAGAAACCTGATCATGTATGACCTCAGCATCTGGCGAGCAGACACATGCAAGCGAGCATACAGTAAATCCTCCACTTCATCGCTGTCTGCTGTGTTTATGTGTCAAAAAGCCTTATTTGTCCAGCCAGCCACTCAGACACACACGCACATATGGCCCTGCTTAACTCCCCAAACCTCCTGCAGCACCACCTTACCAGCCACTTGTCCCTGGCAAAGATGACCGTGTTGAGCATGGACTCGTAGAAGAGGCAGTAGCCCATCCACTCTGAGATTATTATGTCCACCTTCTCCACAGGCAGCTCCACCTCCTCCACCTTGCCCTTGAAGATGGTAATGACTGCAGTGTGCATAGCCACAAAACAGCAGGCAGTAAATTACTTCACAGCTTCTTCATCAGATTAGAGCAAATGACTTTATTCTCAAATGACAATGTTTGTATGCCTTGGGATTGCTGTAAATTAGTACAACTTAATTAATGTTGTCATCTGGCGCTTGATTTTTTATTTTTTTTTTTGGTGCATGCATTTTATTTGTCTTGTTTCCCCATTCTGACATCTTTGACCTCCAGAGGAAGAAGACACCACCAAATTAAAGAGGTGTTACGTAGCAGGGAGTTTCGTATTACCAGTTGTGCTAAGATGTACAGTATATAATTAATTTCATTACTAAATATGCGGAAAAATATTTTTTTAAAAATGTTTACATTTTCTCAGGGCAGGTGTTCATTCATTCAGTGACTTTAAGCCATCTGTGTTCCACAACATTAATGAATGCAGTGCACAGATGCTTTCTTCCTAAAGTAGCATAAAGGTGCAGTTACTGAATTTTTGCCAAAGTTTTGTAAATTGAGCTTGTCACAAAATTTTGTTTATCAAATGCTCAGAAATTATAGGAAAATTCAGCAATTCAATACTTACACAGGTAGTCTTCCCCTAATAATGCAATTGAAGGTTAAATTACCTTTTGCTAATGACCGATAGTCAGTTCTACATCTTTTTGGAACTTCTGGAATATTATTATTTATAGTCATTAATGCATAAACGAATGTCCAGACATTATAGCTTTACCACCAGCCTTTTGGGAATCAACTACTCTATGTTTGGGGGCTCAAAAGCTAAGTACCTGAAATGTGAATATAAAAGATTAAATTAAAACCAACCTAATGTCAAATATGTAGGTTATGAAACCAAGCATCCGTTTCCCATCCACCCTCTGTGAAGTTCAGGGTGGCATTTTACAATGGTAATAAGCCCCACTGAGGGAATTCTGATTGATGGCCAAGATTACTGTTATTTGACATCAGAGGCAAGCTGCCATTTAACCATCAGGACTGTGACTAATATTGTCAAGTGTGACGGTAATGATGGAAATATACAGATTTTACACGCTACTTCTCAACCAGATATATTTGCATCGTTCTGCCTTCAGATAGATGGATATGGGATTATGGCAGTAATGAGAAACAACACTTCTTCTTACCATTGTGCAGGTGATTCGACTTGATAATCTTCTCTGAATATTCAGATATACTTGAGCATTCAATCTGCAGGATCACAGAAAAAAAAACTTCAAGTTAAAAGGTTGAGATGTACACTTGTTGGTTTATCTTTTAATAGAAAAAACACTTTTTTGATCAATTTATCAATAATTAGAAACTATTTCATGGGTTTTATCCAACACATTCCCTCACAGTAGAGAAAACATCAAATAATTAATCAAACCTTGCTAATCCATCTAAAAAAAAACACTAAGGGGCTTTTTGCATCTTCAAGTGCAAATAACTCTGTCTATGGATGCAGCTGCTATTCTTCCAGATCAGTCACCTCAGATCTGGTGCCAACTGAAAACTCATGATTAACCTTTCCTATTCATGGATGTACTACAATCTAAATCATACATAACTGTGGGTTACAACACCAGTAACATGTCACTTATAGCTGTTCTCCAAGGAGAGCCAGACGTCTCTTATTGCCTCTGTCTAACAGAGTTTGCATGACAAGCCCCTGAGATGCATTTTAAAAAAGCCAGGATACTTTTTAAAATAAATGTATTTGATATGCAGGAGTCAGAAGCCAAATACATGTGCAGTGCAGCTATTCTCTCTCATAAGGATTTAAACAACAGCAATGAATGCTTGATTGCGGTGAAGCATTTGTTTGTGGTCAGACAGTTCATCTATTTGTCTCACCCCGTACACATGTTTGGCACCAGCGTTGGCAGCAAACATTGAGAGGATCCCAGTGCCACTACCCACATCCAGGACTATTTTATCTTTGAACACGTGCTTGTTGTGGTACATGGCATTCCTGTAGGTCAGCGTCCGCACCTCATCTTTCAGCATCTCCTGCGTTGGAAATAAGAGTAAGAGTTAATGTTACCTGATGATTTTTACAGTACTGGCACACATACCAAGGACAAAAATCTCAACTACCAAAGAATGGTGTAATTCATAAAAATCCTCAAAGGAATACATATTACAAATTATGTTACATAATGGATCTACATTGTGGGCAGTTTTGAGAATACATCAATTTTTTTTTCCATGAGTAATGATATAGAAAAGGCAGTATTTAGGCCAAAAGCTTCAGTGACAGTGGCAGAGCTTCTTGAAATAGACAGGAGTACAACACAAAGCCTTTGGGGACTGCCTGATACCCATCTCCCTGAGCCCATTCACATATCCCACTTTCCTTCTTTTTCGCTTTGCACCACTTTAATCAGGACACACTGGTTGTCTGCAAGCAGACAAAAAGCTGACCTATATGCTAAATGCAGACACTGTTTAAGAGGTCTATATGTTCCTGAACTTTTCCATCATCTCTTTTTCACAAACCAAGGTCATTAGTTGGGCTGTAGCCTTGGCACTTTACTTCAGATAGTTGTAAAAGACAAACGCAAACACTTTTTACTACTGGAGTGCTGAATATGGAATTTTACCATGCAAATAATGTTTTTTAGTGGCGGTTAGTAACAGAAAAGCCTTGTGTTTTGTCAGTTGTTAGGTACTCTTAAATTCCCCTCAAGATATCACTTTTAAAACTTAAAGTTTGGTTCTTTGCAGGGTCATGCTGGGAGTTTATTACGTTTTGATAAATTGAATCCTTTCAAAAATGTTGCAGATGTTTTTGTTTAAATCTCAAACTCCTTTTTAGGACAGATTCTGAGAGTTCTATTTTTTATTTTGTCTCTATTTTGTTGCGTTTAGACATTCATTAGGCTTTCCCTTGGTTCTGTTACCCTAAATGGATCTACTTGATTTCTCTATGCACAAGGTTTTACTTATAGAAAAATATGGCATAAGGATGTGCATCAAAATCAAAATTAAAGCCTAATTGTCCTTGTATATTATAGTGTTAAATCAGTTTAGGTTATTTTTTTGACATATCCTGCTGGTGTTAAGTCAGCCAAGCATAGTTGAAATTCCTTGGCAAAGGTAGAAAGAGTTAAAGGGGTGCCTTTTTAAAAAAAAAAAAATTCTAATCATAGAAGCTGCTGTTTTTCAGCCTTGTCTGCATACCTCATGAATGCCAAAGTGAGCATAAGAGTCAAAGTAGTAGTCCCGTGATGTCATTTCCTCCGGGCTGATGAACTTGGCAATCTTGCCTCGACCAGGACAGGTGGCCAGAGCTGCTACATGAGGCGTATGGGGGACGCAGGGCACATGGTGGGTAGTAGGCACTGGTTTAGGCAGTGGGGAGGGCTGAGCAGACTGAGAAATGGGGGACATTACAGGCTGTTGCCTCTGTTAAGGACATACGAGAAAAGAAAAAGGGAGTCTGTAACGTAATTTAAACGTCACAGTCAAGTTAATGGTTTAAAAAGAAATTATGGGAATACATAGGTTACTGGTTAACGTGGGGCTTATAGAGAGATCATTAAATTCAAGCCAAGAATAAACACTGAAAATAAAATAAAAAAATTCTAAAATTGTAAAGGCATTTTCATAACACATGAGATAGGAGACAGCGGTGATACACAGTGCACTCATGGAGGAGCCGGCAAGAGATGCATGTTCCGCTTCAGCACCAAGGACAGCGGACATGACCACGTTTCGCAACCCATGTCCGTTCATCAATAAAGAATCACTTAACCAAAATGCAAATATTCCATGTGCATCGTAACTGCAACTGCATGAGTCTTTTGAGTCTAGATCTGCCCTAACATCTGCAGGACACTGGGAAATGTACTTTCCTTAGCTTGCACGCCATCAGTGCAAAATCTGTTCTTAAGCTCGTCTCCATAATTATTGCTGCTGATAATAATAATAATAATAATAATAATAATAATAATGATACAGAGATAATGCATAATATCTAGACCACATGTGTTGACACGATCAAAAAATGCCAGACAGAGTTCACCAGTCCCGCTAAATACGGTGCAGGACACCACAAGGTCCCTACCTCTGAGCTGTCCGCCTCCGCCATCTTCCGCCGTAGCAGCAAACAACGCGACGAATGCCTCAGTCCCATGAGAGCCGACGAGATTTAGGCTACAACTCTTTTAAGTGTTCGGGGGCTCTGAAATCCTAATAGAAACGTATGAAAAATAACAGAAAGCCACAGAATATGACTGGAACACACGGAAAAGTGAGGGTCATTCTAAGAATGTATCACAGTTTCTTACAAATTAGGCTAAACCCACTGCCGGTGCAAAGTTGTGAATGTGAATTTGAGCGAGGTGAAATGTTCAGTTATCCATACTATAAATGCGATACAGGTTGTTTTCAGTGGGAGGACTCAGGGAGGCAGAGCAGTCTATTGGCTGGAGAGATGATGTTGCGAGTGGAAGGTTGTAGGTTTGATACCAGCACAAGTCGGTCCTTCCGTTAAAACCCTCGTGCACCGCTTAAGCGTAACCCGCTCGCTCATTTTTACATCTCCGGTTAAAAGCAGGCTGTCAGAGAAGACGCGAAGTGTGGCCGCACCACCACCAAGAAAGACATTCAGTCGCGTACCGCAAAGGCAATTCCACAAAAATGCTTCTTATCAGCCACTTCATCGCTTGGAAACAGCTCTCATCACAGGGACTCCGACACCAAAAGTCGCATCTTTTTCTGTTAAAGTCTTTTTAGTTGTAACGCCGAAGGCTTTCCCCCTAGAGAAAGTTAAAGAGGGGAGTTCAAACTGCTAAGTGTGCACCCGCCTGCCCGTTAAACTGGGACCCCGCTGACGACATGAAATGAGTGGTGACAAAAATACAACTGTCACCAAAAAGAATAACTAAATCTCTGCCTTTTCAAAGACAGCTGCCTTCTCACACCAGACTTTCCCACAGTTAAAGGACCCAGGCAACTGGCAAGATTCTCAGTGGCTCGCTTATATAACACAGGTGTTTGAGTTGGAGAAGGGGGAGAGAAAAAACCCCACCAACAACTGCAACACAAACGTGGTATGTTAATTCTGCCCATGAGGCTCTTTAATGATGACAGAAGTGTACGCTACCTTTATAGGTCTCTTAAGATATCTGAATTAACTGTAAATCGATTACAGGTGTGCAGCTTCCGCTTAGCTAGCGGTAAATAGTTTTTAATTACTTGGCACAAAGCCCATCAGAATCGAGGACCAACGTTCTAGAATTATCTAGACATAAAGAACCAGTCAGCTTCAGAGGAACCTTTGAATCGTATATAGTTATGTTATATATGTTATGTTATAGTTAAATTGTTACTTAAAAGGAGATTCAGTTTATATTTTCTTGGTAATTTGTGGAACGCTAAAACGATTTTGACAATATGTTTTTTCAGTGTTACAACCAAAATGTACAAAACAAAAAAAGTTATTTGGCCCGATTGATGACCGAGTAGTCTACCACAGACAAGGCATGGAAAAGGTCATGTATTCGCTGTCATATGAAAATCAGTCAGAGCAGGTCCACTCAAACAATGCAATCCATTTTCTGTTGTCGGGGGGCGGCAGCCTCAGCAAGCAGACCCTTCCCCTCCTCCGGGAAACACCGAGGCGTTCCTTTAGCCCGGCCAAGGGATGTAATCTCCAGCGTGTCCTGGGTATCCTCCCGGTAGGACATTCCCGGTAAAGCTCCCTCAGGAGGTGCCCTGGGGCCCACCTCACACAGCGTAGTAAAAATATTTAAATTTCAACTAAATTTGTAGTAATGATCGCAATTTTATTTACTATTTCCTCACTTATCTACACCTCACTTCCCGTCCTTGTTTTCTTATCGTTCCTTTGTCCCTTAATAGAAACCACATATATATATATAGAAACCACCTCCCTTTCAGTTGTCTTTTGCACTTCCATATCGGGAGGCAGTTACTGTAAGTTATTTTCTGCATATGCTTTAGTGTAATTAATTAACTTATTTATCCTTAAGTAAGGTAATGACTTGAGTTCTAATGTTTTTTGTCTCTGTTTTCAGAGTTAGCTGTCAATGTAGTTCCCCCCCCCCCCCTTTTGTTCAGTTAAAGCTGCCTTTCATCCTAAACTGAAATAAAACTAAAAACACTGGATGACTGTATTCATTTGTTGTGCAACAACTTCATTAATTTCCAGGAATTAACAAGGTGAAAAGGTAGCCTCTCTTCAACATTAAAATACTACTTACATGATTAAAACTGTAAGTGATTAAGTCTTTAGGTCTGCAAGAGGGTAACACTGTTTACACCGTACACACATGCACAGTGAAATACTAGACCATGAGGGATGGTAGGGCTGTTCTTCTAAAGAGAAAATATATAATGTCTTTTTTCCATAGTGAAATCACAGTACATGAAACTCAGACAATTACCCTTTGTGATACAAGGTAAGCAGCAATGTGTACAAACATACATAAAAATACAGTTTATAAGGCAAAAACTATAAGTTTGTACAATTCTAATGAGGTTATAAGTCAATATTTGATGTGACCACCTTTATTCTTCAACACAGCTTAAACTCTAATAGGTAAGCTCTTCTTAAAGTAGTCTTCAGGAGTGGTTCTGCAGGTTTCTTGAAGGACAGCCAAGGCTCTTCTTTGGATGCTGGTTGCCTTTTGTTTTGTTTTGTGTCAAGATGATCCCACACTGCTTTGATAAGGTTCAGACACTGGAGAGATCAATCCATGACTGATGTGTTGTTTCATCCAGGCATACTTTGACTACATTGGCAGTGTGTTTGGGATCACTGTCATACTGAAAAATTAAGTTGTTGCCAATCAGACACTTCCTACGTGAAATTAAATGCTGGATCTGTCACGGTTCTGGGTCATTTTTGACCCAGCATTTTGAGTTTCTCATGTTTTATTATTATTTGCAGTTATGGATTATGTTTTTGTGCCGGGATTGTTATTTTCCTGTGGGATGGTTTCTGTTTTGTATTTGGGGTTTCTGGTATGCTTCCTGTTACGCTGAAGGTCCATGTCTTATGTCGTGTGTAATTAGCTCCAGCTGTGTCTTCCAGCCGTTTCTCCTTTGCCCTGGTTACCTTCTGTATTTAGTGTCTGGTCTTCCCTCT
>VVHJ01055283.1:0-18727 GCA_015107715.1 Tylochromis polylepis
TATATATATATATACATATACATATATATACACATATATACACATATATATATATACACATATATACACATATATACATATACACATATATACATATATACATACATACATATATATATATATACATACATACATATATATATATACATACATACATATATATACATACATACATACATATATATATATACATACATACATATATATATATACATACATACATATATATATATACATACATACATATATATACATACATATATATATATATATATATATATATATATATATATATATATATATATATATTTAAATCTGACTACAACTGTATACAGTACATGTTTACACAAACACAGGAGCCTGGAGACTTTCTCTTAGCCCAGCTATAAATACTACTTGTCAAGCCTAATTCTAACCTTGCAACACTGTATGCCCTCACCTTAAAACTCAATGATTTTCATTATTAGGGCTTGCTTTTTGTCCCAATAAGTAATACCTGCAACACTTTCAAGTCCTAAAAACATGTGTAATACCTGCACCACACACACAAGCTCACACACAACTTGCACTCTACGATTTTTATCTCAGAGTCCAGTTTCACTGTCTTAAATTGCAGCTAACTGCAGCAGTCTTTGTTCTGCTTGCGTGCTTGCATATACAGTATATAAAAGATGGACACGGACACTGTGGTATGACCCTTTGTTAGTTAAACTTCAACCTGAGGGTTTTGCTTATTGCCATCTTTCTGTTTTGAAACTGGATGTGACTGACAAAGTAAGGAACACTGTATTCCTACAGTATAGACTGATCAGTCACAAGGTAGCCTCACCTCACAACAAACCAGTCTTTATCACTTATTGAACTGGGACAATAATTTACAAAATGAACATTACATTTCGATGAATACAGCACGAAAACTTGTGACTATTCAGTTGTTTTGTTTCTGGGGTTTTTTCCGACCAGAGGTGTCCCTCCTTTCTGGCCATTAGAAAAAAATGCAGGTGTAAAGCACTTGCCCACTGGCTTCACTTGTTTTCGTTTTCCCCACGCTGAAGCTACATCTGTCACTGTCTGTGACTGGGAGTTGGAGAATCAATCCAACCAGTTACCGCAGCAAGTGGAGAACTGGTTCATGTGCTGCCACACCAAGCTCACTAAAAATCTGTATGAGAATAAGGGCGTCAAGATCTCTATTATGTGATAACGGGCATCAGTCCATGATAGTGACACTTGAGCCTTTCTGCCAGATATGAGATTAAATCATGAAAAGCACTGAGGACTGCTGTAGCAGCGATCTGCCAGATTATTTTGTAAGCAGGAGACAGCTTGGTGGAGCAGACAAAATTCCCAAAAGCAGCAGAAATTTGAATACTGAGCCTCTAGCCTCAAGCTGAAGTGGGCTTTGGTAACAAGGCAACCACATGCACAGGTAATCATGTGATCACATGTGTTTAACTAAATCTGTGGGGAGAACTGGGAGTCAGATCGTAGAGTGAGATTCTACTCCAAAAGATCATATGATCATCTTTTGGACAGCTTGTTCTTATTCTGATAAAGTGCTGCAAATTAGATTTAGGAAAGAACATCTCGTAAAACCTACAGTTTAACTGCTACTGAAGTGGAGTTCATCAAGAGCAAATTGCTTTAAATGTTCAAGTAATATCAACTAAATAGACTGAACAATAAAAAAAAAGGAAACACCTCCAGCGAGGGAGCCATGTGGCATTTGATAAAAAAGGGCTGCACAGAATCTGCTCCCTATTGCCAACTCATAGGCAATATCGTAACTGGACAGAAGCTATCACGTGGAAGATAAACTAGTAAATCATAATAATGCCCGGCTATCGTAAAGCTGATACTAGAAACATTTAAACTGTTTTTTTGTTTTTTCTTTTGCATTGTTTCTCCTCACACAGTTATGTAAATATGTGACAATGCTGCCTATAGACCTTTACATACTGCTGGTGGAAAGTGACATTCAAACAAAAAAGGCAATACCTACCAAGCACCAATGTGATGAGATTTAGGATATCTCACCATACCTTATGCTGCTGTCACATGAAATTACACCTTGATAGGTCAAGGTTGTGTGCATAGAATGATTCAAATTTCCATCACAGGATATAATATTTGGTCTGGGTAAAAGAGATTATCCTGCTTACTTGTGGATTTCACGGCTCAACTGGCAAGGCGTCCCTTCACTAACTAGACAGCTGTGTTTTTCCTCTTCACTTTGACTACTTCAGGCAAAACAGATGAGCTTGTTGGTACAAACTAAGCCAAGGCAGCACAATTGTGTGGGAAATTCCCTCTTGACAAGGGAATCAATTCAATGGGAATGACAATGGGATAAACGCAGACAGACATGTGTGTCAGTATTTTAATCAGTGCTTTGAAAAGTTCTTCTGAGATAATGTACTACTAACAAGAGCATTAAGAAATGCAGTAATAGATCAGTGTATATAACAGTGTTTCAGTGTATATTCTGCAAGTCAGCAGTCCATTTTGAGCATTTCTTTCTTTACATTAAAAAGGAAGTTTAAAGAATCTGTGGTAAACAAAGACTGTATTGTGAGTAACATTTACTGTAATACGGACAAACTATTGCATTGGTGTCATTTTCATCCTTCAGATGTAGCTCTGCAGTTTGAGTAGAGATACGTCTGAAGTTACATCTATCAGCAGGAGAGAGAAAAAAAAAAAAACTGTAGCTCAACACACAGCCATTAAGTATGAGAACATCAGCCACACAATGAACAAGACGTCCAGCAGAAGACAAACTAAATCTACAGAAGAATTGTGGTAAGGACTCCAAGACGCTTAAATGACCTGCCAGTGAATTAACCTGGAAAACTATGTGCAATTGTTAATTTACTTTCTATTTGCTGCCTTGTTTTTTTTTATTTTGTGACTGATGCCAAAACCGATTTAAAGCCAAAACAAATGCAGGTCAATATATCAGTCGATATACATATATCTTAGGATTCTCTTGAAAAAGGAAAAATTATGCGGTTGTTTTCTATCCTGAACAACATACACCCATATTCCACTATCTATACTGGCCCACAATGTCATCTGACCAATATAGTACAAAGTTAACAAATAATAATTCATTTATTTCATAATCCCCTCCCTTTTAATACCATAAATTTGTACTGTAGTACTGTACAAGTCACATGATAGTGATTACAGAATACATTCTGCAGTAGTCGACAAACTCTTCTGTTCTTTAAGAGTCAGAGTCAACCTTGCAAGGCTACCTAAGCAGTCTGGAGTTAAAGTGAGGAAACAGTGGTTTATTTAAAGTCAATGAATTTATTACATTTGACCATGCCTGTGTATAACTGAACCGCAGAACACCATGCTGTTAGATTATGGCATAAAAAAGGCCAGCTTTGTTGCCGGATGTGGGAAAAACATCCAATAGACTCTAAAAAAAGCACAGGAAGGAAACTGGGGGTGGGGTGGAGCGAGTAGCGATGGGGGTGTGGTGGTTAGAGAATGGGAGCGAGAAAGGAATGTTCTCTTTACTCTCTCTTTCTCCTCGTTATCGTGCATGCGCACACATAATAACCCCACTTTCTCACTATCAGCTATGAAAAGAATGCAGCATCACGGTTTTTCTCTGCAAGCAGGAGGGCAGGAGAATGAGCCTTTACTTGCTAAATGATCACTTGCCATGTTCATTTAAAAGAATAATCAACCTGCTCCCCACACAAAAGAAAAAAAAAAAAGTGAGAGAGAGCTCATTCTAGTAATATTCTACTAAGTGAACGATTTTATGTTTTGATTTTTTTAAACTGTATCTAGGTCCTATTCTTTCAGCTTATTAGAATTTAGTTTGGTATGCTCTTAAGTGGAAACAATAATACTTTGTACTAATACCATGTAAAACTGATCTAAAAGTTTAATAATTCATTGATTAATGATCATTCTGAGGCAGCACTTGACCGAACTTCCTTGTGTCAAATGCAGTCAGAAATATTTAATCAGAATTTGTTGTGGTGTGGACAACTGCTGGGTTTAAAGGCCAGCCACTGTATGAACTGATTTCGACCAGATGCATCTGCTTTTTAAATGTGCACGTGTGCCTCAAAGATGTTTTGCTTCATTTGGATCTACTCTACAAATTAGTTTAAAACTAATTATATGTACTTACAGGATATGCTTTCATAATTGCAGTCATCTTCTGGTTGCAACATTCACCACCTGGCTTTACCAGATTAAATACACTTAGTATTTTTTAGAGTGAGGACAATATGATCAAAGCTTTATAGGCAAATGTAGCAACTCTGGGCCGTACAAAGTACCCTTATGGAGAAGAAAATGAAAATACTTGCTTAGACAGCAGGAATCCCCTTTCTGAACTTCCCCTTTTTATTCCTTTTCATATTTCTTTAAGCAGTAAATACACTAAACTGCTGTCATATTATATATTTTGTGGAAAGCAAGGCAATGCCCACTGTTATCCTACATGACTTGAGCAATCTGGCTGACATTAAGCAAAGTCCTACACAAAAATTGAAGTTTAAAGCAGATGTCCTCCAATCCATCATCCAAGTAAAGCTCTTTTATGATTTTATGACTTATGTCTAAGTCTCCATTTTAGTGTGAGATTCCATGTCTGTGTTCATAACCTATTCTGTAGTCCTTTAGTGGAAAGAAAACAGATTTCACTCACTAGTCATGCAAACAGCAGATATAAGAGTGTCTTTGGAAAACATATTATACATTTAATCAATTTTTAGAATAATCTCCCTCGGGACTAAATTTTTTTAAACAGACCTACAGATAAAGCAAAGTGTTAAGAAGTGTTAAAGGTATGCTAAAACAATACCGTGGAGGATTCGACAAGGCAGGGCAGAGAGAAATCAGAGATCCTCCCCTGGTTTCAAATCTCGTGTATGCTTTAAATGCAACAGCCATGTCTGTGCGCCTCTAGGCAAGGTGAAGAGCATGCAGGCGCCAAAGCATAGCTCAGCACCGTGACACCTCACCACAGCAGAGCAATAAGGCAAACATTCCAGCTGCCGCTTCTCAGCTTTATTGGTGGAGCAGAGGCAAGAAACAAGGCCATCTATGTTCCTCCTCTAAACCTCTATCTGATGCGCTAGTCAAGCTGGTCTAGCAGTCTGAGACATTGTGGGAAAGTCAAACATGTGATGGGTGTTAACAACAGAAAGTTTAGTCTTATACATTCGTCTTTGAAATAACTGGCTAAACTCATAGGGACTAGTTTTAACTCTAAGGTGTTGGTCTTTCAGTGCAGTTAGACTTTTTTTTAGCAGTTTCACATTCCCAAACCACAGCCAAAGGAAGTGTTCTAAACTATGAATAATATCCAGGGAACCTTAATAGTCATATTTTATAGTTCCCACAGTAATTATACAGTTTTATCTAGCTGGTAGCTCTATAACACAGGGTGAAGTAATAATGCCAAACATAAAAATTCCCAAATAAAATCCTGCAATATCACACTGGAATGACTTAACAAGCCAACTATCCTTTATTTCAATGCTAAAATTTAAACCATACTTATTTTTTTTTTGCATAAAGCTACATAACTATGATCTAAAAGGGTGTGATATTAAGCTACGTAACTGGTTTAACTAAACTAACTAAATGTAGCTTTCCCTTGTTAATTTTGTTAAATATTTTTATTACAACTGCTGAGAAAAGGAAATTCAAATTTTTTTTAATCTAAGATAAGCAGGTAAAAATGTAATGTGCTGTTTTTTTTTTGCATGTGCTAAATTTGCTTTTAATTCTTGATATTAATTTCTAACACAATGCTAACAGCATCATTTAAGTTGTTGACTTTCATTTCTCATGTATTTCACATGTATAACACTCTCCCCAAGGACAACCATAGCAAAGACCAGAACATTACCACAATGGAAATGGAGTTGAACTATGACTTAGACCCCAGAGCACAGGAGAGTGAGGGACAGAAGAATAAGTGAACGCTTGTGCCTCTTTTCAGCACTCTGCAACTCTGGAGCCTGGGAACTTCAGCAGCTTGGCCAGGCTCTGAGAAATATCCTGAGCTGTAATGTAAACATGCCTGAACTCTGATCTAGCATGGCCCTTCCCCCCCCCTCTCAGTTTAACCCAGCATTCTGTGTAAGGGGTTTGCCAGTGACATCAGGAGCCCACTTACTCAGTTCCACAAGAGGGTAATGACCCCGGGGAGAATAGACTCTTGCTGAAAATATAGCTGTTTTGCTCCGAAAGCAACTGTTGCTTAGCAAACGAGTGAGTTTCGTTGTTTTAGTTCAGCTTCAAATGATTCCATCCAATAAATAGACTTTGTTTTAAACCTAACAAGTATTTTAAGGCTAGACTAAAGAGTTTCAGCAAGGTGAAGAAGAACATATTGTGTTAACCTAATAACATAAATGGACTTCCACACCCAGTTCACTCACAGCAGCTGTGATAATCAGATCTGTTTACAACAGAAGCTAGAACAAGTCCAGGAAATTCTGACATATCAGGTGGCTGATTGTCACATAAGTGTGAGAACAGTTGTAGATAAGCTCCTGTTTATCCAAACACAGAAGTGTCGACAACAAAAGCATCATGGTTGTTAAAGTTTGCTCATAATGCAACTTCCAAAAACAAATGCTAATATTACTAGGTTCAAGAATCCTCTTTTTTAAGCCTTGTTCTTTTGTAAACAAGGTAACAAACTACTGCTTGTGTCTCACTTTGAATGCAATTCCTCCCCTCAATTCACCTTCAGTGCACTGCACATGAAATACACCTGAACAAGCTTGTTCCCACAGGGTTCCAGTTTCAGCACTGGGTAGCAAAGTATTGGTGGAAAGACACTCCAAGGCATTACCCCCAACCCCCTCTCTTTTTTTTATTTTTTCCCCCACTCACACAATCCTACCCTCCCTTCAATTAAGTCAAGCAGGAAAAACTTGACAAACCTCAAAGAGCTCTCTCAGCAGAAGAAATCACATCAGGCATGAACGGATACCTCTACAAGGCCCCTCTGAAAATACAAAAGCACATAAACATGGTCCTTTCCTGCTAAGTGATTGCCCTAAACTGGATACCTACTCTTATGTCTAGATTCCAGATGATGAAAAACTATGAAATATTTGTTTTCATGTGGATTTAATAGCTACAACAGAGCACTAATATATTAGTCCTTCTAAAATTCCCCAATGACTTCAATAGCATAGATGAGATTTTTTGTATCCCGAGGTCGGCATAATGCTTGAAATTTAAACAATGTGTTGGTAACAACTGGGAGCATGCTGAAAGCAGAACTCAACAACAAAGGGATACAGTGGGGACTCTCTAATCCAAACCCTTTGGGAATGGAGGTATTTCGACTCAGTGAAATGTTCACTTGCATGAACACAGTCAGTACCAGGGTAATTTATATTCAGAACATGGAACAAGTATCTACCCAAATTCACAAGGGTCTATTGCAGAGTCTAATTTGCTGTTGACATATCAACAAGAAAAATTAAAACAACTATGAAAATGAGATCCGAAAATAGGGCAAAGTGTAGTTTATGTGGATGTATTATATTGCAAGTTATATTTTTGAATAAATATAAACATAAAAGCTGCACCAGGGCTGGGGCAAAAGGGGTGGCCTAGGATGGCTCCATTATATGCAGGGGAAGATATCAGTTTGATTACAAAAGGAAAACAGCAAGTTTGGAGGTTGTGAAAGATGAACTCCCATCGTGTACTTCACAGCGTTTTGTACCACTGCCACTGTTCAACATTCTAAGCTTTACAAACTGTAAACAAAGGATATGTGAGACTGGTATTTACTCTTGTGACTAAGCAAAATGAAGCACATTTACTGTTGTAATCAGACTATATTTTATTAGTGCCATTATCTTGCTGTTAAATCTTGCGTGGCTACACCATTATTGGGAGCTGCGTCTTCTAATGCAAAGTCTTCATGTACATTTATTTGGCTTTGATTTCTGATCACATTTACTGATTTCAACTGATTTCTTCAGACAAACTGTTGGACCCCCCCCCCATGCCAAAAACAAAATCCTAGAAATGCCCCTGGGGGGCACCAAACTGTGAATGCTGCAAAAATAAATAAATACATTTAATAGTAAGATGAGACTGTGGGGGAAATGTGTCCGTTCTGACACTTATGACAAAGCACTGACAATTTCTGCTTAATAGGTCATTTAAGCACATATGGAAAAAAATTACCACGGATTAGTTTTCTGTTAAATAAAATGTTCTAGTTGAGTGAGATCCACACATGACATCACAGCCATTTCTGTAATGTGAAATTAAGCAATAGCAAACACTTGTACCGACTTATTATTCATTACTACACTAAAAATAAATTAGTAGATTCAACACAAGCAATATGCCAACAGGGAGCTGATTTTGTAAGGGTGATGCTGATCATATATATATATATATATATATATATATATATATATTATATAAATTCTACAATGTTTGCATGGTGACTGAAGGTAAAGATGTTGCCTTGCAAGCTCTCCTTGACACTGGGGGCCACTTCCAAGGACTGGAAGCACATGTCTATGAAGGAAAGGCGTTTAACCAGCAATGGTTCCATTACAAATGCAGGATACATTTATCCTGAGAGGTCAGACATTTATGAACCTCAAACTGCAACCTGGCCTACCTGGAGTTTGAAAGGAGCATGTTCTTCTGAGCATGTACACACTTACACTGAATCAACCATTGAAAAGGATGAGATGGATTTAGTACATGATTTCTGCAGCACTCTTCAAAGACAGACACAGCCTTCCATAGGCTGCTGAATAAAACATAAGGACGCGTGTGGCAGAGTGGGTTTTGTTTGTGTGTGTATTGTGTGTGAGTGGAAGTATGTAGGAGAAGGGGAGTGGGACGAGATAGCGAGAGTGAAGTTCGCTTAAGACACTGCTCCTAGAGATGCTGCATAACCCATGAGTCATAAATTTCTTTGATCTGACGCACTTCCTGGGTGCCCTGCTGGGTATTTGGAAACTTCTGTCTTTCTTTATCGATAATGTTTTTTGTTTTTCTTCTTATAATTTTTATTTTCTGTGTGTTCTCTGGTAGCATGGAACTGGATAACAAAGTATAAATTAGTCCAGAAAAGAACAAAAGTGTGCTCATTTAAAGAGTAGAAGGCGCTGCAAATCTTGCCAGGTACAGAGGTGTCCCAGATTTACACGCAACTATTTCCAGCACGCTGCTTCTGCTGCTGCATGACACCAAGATTTGGTGAGCCTTCTCTTATTTTTAAATCTAATTATACTTGATTTTTTTCCCCCATATTTAACACAAAGGTAAATGCATCATCTAATCAATGGGAAGCATAAAGAAATTGAAAATTTCTCATTTATGGTAATAGTCAGGTCACGGTAACGAAAACAAACTGAATTATGACCAAACTCTGAAAACCTCTTAAAAAAATGTCAAGTTTTTACCTTTCACCTCTCTCTCACACTAAAGGAAGTAGAAAAGGGATCTGATACATATGCCAAACACGAAAGTCTTTTTTAGTTTGTTCCTCATCACTTCCCATCTTTACTAGGATCTTTATCATTACACATGTCACCCTTTTCTCTATATCAGCACTGAACAACTTAAAGTGATTTGAACATTTTTTTGAACATGTAAGTTATTTATAATTATTATTGTTTTGTTTTCCTTTTGTTCTGCTTTGTTTGCTTGCCTATTTTTCCCCCTCTGTTGTTGTTGTTGTTATACTATTTTAACATGTTCAAAAATAAAGACACAATAGATAAATTTGGTTGAAATGTTCACCGCTCTTCACAATTATCTGATATGCTAGCAACTTGCACTCAGCTCACTCAGCTTTTACTGCATCTGTTGTCATAAAAACCCGAGTGTCTCATAGGGCCTTTCTGGGAAAAATCCACTGGTGCACAGGAAGTGATGCATGTTTTCTGGCATTAACAAGATTATTTGAAGCTGGGTAGTCAGCAACAACTACCATGGCTCAACAGACCAGAAAGAGCAAGCAAAAAGAAAAAAAAAAAAAATTGCTAGATCTCCTGGAGGCAGTGACAAATACACTATAAAAACTGCTTAGCACTTAACACAAAATTGGATGTCTCGAACATCCACTTAAAATTTCATTTGACATATCCAGACATCATCATACTAGAACTAGAGATGTGCTGAATATCATGACATCATGACACTGTAAGATATTAAAATCTGTAGCTTATAAGACTAAAAAGAGTTTGTGACATTTTCACTAAATACACTCACAAAATCAAAGGGATTAATAAATAAAGCTCCTCTGAGAAATGACACTCATCTGTGAACTTTCTTTGTGCCGATTAAAAATCCGGTGTCTGCATGGGCTACCAGAACAGAAACTTGTTGACGCTTGTATCCCGCACTCCCTTGAGGACATAGCAATCACGATCACAAAATTTATGAGTTGAAAGTTGATTAGAATGTATGTAAGCTGATGTTATCATAAAATGTTACCGTAGACTTTAACCTCATGCACAATTTAACCAAAAGACGATACAGTAGCTATTAACTACAAATATAACTACAAATGTCCTAGATTAAAAATGGGAAGCCACAGCATTAGCCTTGTTTTACATTAACATACCACATCCCACTTCCTTGAGGACAAGATGTGCCTAAGTACCTCTACTTAGTGCTGAAAATTTATGAACGGTGCTCAGATATGCTCTGGAGTGTCCAGAACATGGTGTTACATGCCTCAACTTTTATTACATAAGACAGTAAATCTGACCGTTTAACTGTAAAATGTTTTTCTAAGCGAAAATGTGGTGATCTCTTCTGTACAAGAAGAAACAACACATAAATTTACATATGAATAGGTCATATATTTGAAAAGACATTACTGCCTGTAATGAATCGGGAAACATTTGAGCATATCAAACTCAGTAATATAAGTACATCATTTTATTCTCATACTAAATGTATTTCTTTGGTAGATTAAGCTTTTAAAACCCAAAATCTTTAAATTCTAAAACCTTTTAAGCCTCCAAGTTTGTTTTTTTTAGCATTTGAACAATAAAAAAGGTACATTACTAAAGCGTTAAATAAATAACATAACTACTCAATAAACACCCACTGACTAAACTGCTTTGTCTTTCAAATGATCTTTTAAGAGCATAATAAACGTTCTAAAGATAGGCATTTCTTGTAGCAACAACAAAAAATTTAATAATAGAACATTTTTAAGTATTACACATAAGTAGAATTGAACCACAAGTTGGACGGATGACTAATCCCAAATAGAAAGAGGAGATTAACAGATGGCTTTACTACAGTATATGGAGGCCTATCTTAATGTCTTTTAATCAGAGCACTATGAGATGCTCAACTCATCTAGCAGCTAACGGTCTGCACAATGAGACAAGCGTAATCACATCAGGCTTAAAGTGTAGCCGTGCTGTCAATAAACGGCACCCACAGAATTTCCATTCTGCACTACAGGGGACTTAAAGTAATTCACCATTCAGACCAACTGGCAGCAAGCTATTTCTAAAAGAAGACTGTAGCCTATCCATGACAACATGGAAGTGATCTGTGGGATGAACACGGATCCCTTTCTGCATCCACAGAGCTGGGCAGCGCTGTGGGCTTCACAGTGGGTGGCCCCCATGGACCTGGGCTAATTGTTTCACATCACCGCTGAGCCAGGCTGAGATCAGACCACCGGCATCTGATTCAAGCTGTTCAACAGCCAAACAGGGTATGCCAGGAAACACAGCACACACCCCACCCCACATTCACACACATGCACACACTATCCACTCCATCATACATGACCACAAATAAGTGCAAGGTATTCCTTTTCTGTGTGATTTTTTTAGAAAGCCGTCAATCCACTGCTTACCCAGAAGTTGCAGTCTTGTGTGTCCGTGAGAGATGGTAAGACAATATTTGAGCTTTTACAACTCAATAAATTATAATAGCAAAATCTTAACTTTAATTTTGACCCATGTAGTAGTTCACTAGTAAAATAGTAAAATAAGAATTTCGCTGCAAAAATCTTCGATTGGCATTAGTGGCGACCTAGATGATGCACTAAGTCGAAAGTGCAGTGTTACACAAGAATTTGCGCAAAAGCTAAATTAGTTCAAAGCCTGAGAGAGTAAACAAAATTTTGATTAGTATTTTTTTTCCCCCTTTCCTGTCCATTTAATCACTCTGCAATCCTTCAGATTAACCTTGCAGCCCCTTTGTGGGTGACGATCTTCAAGTTAGGAACATCATGAAAAGTGCAAACAACTAGTCTTTCCAACCTCTACCCAGCATTCCAATAAGCCCTCATGTGTGCCATTTTCATAGTAAAAGGGGTTACCCTGAGAGCGGAAATTAGTTTCCTTTCCAAGCTTTAAAAATGGCCAAATGACATGGTTTCCTCATACCCCTCTATCTTCTAGCATAAATGTCATAAATTTTAAAGTCCAAACAACTACAACTGCCAATTTTTATTCAGTTTGCCAAGGCAATTGTGCCAAATTAGCACACAAAGCCAAAATAATATTTTGGCATTTTGCCTTTATTACAGGACTCGCAGTACACAGTCACGGGAAACTGATAGATAACCAGCACTCATTGGCTAGATTTGGCTGTGGTTACATGATTTATGTTTTAAACCGCTAACTGACCAGTATGACTCAGGCTACAGCTTTTCCAAAAGACCTGCATGGTGGACAAACAGGGTCACAAGTGCTTAAAATAATAGGAAAACAGCTCAGCATATGAGTACTTTGTGTGCATGCTGCTCTATGAGTATACTTCCCAGATCTGTCACTACAAGACTGAGTAATAACAAAATCCTCCCTGTGCACATAGCACTGTTAATCACCAGGCATCCTTCGCTTACTGCTTTTTCAAGGCCTGTTTGACTTAAAGTAAACACATGCAGGAAATGTATTCAGTGGCTCTAAACATTTATATGGGGACCTTGTGGTTCAAACAGTTTCATGGCCGGCAAATCTATCAAGAAGGTGCTTAGTGAGCCATTTGTTAAACACATGATAATATAACATGGCAATACATGGCATGCTAGCATGTTTCGAGGCTGTATCGTTGTTTGTTAAGCCTTTCATTTTTGTGCTCACTATCTGTATTGTTGACAGACATTGCAAGATGATTGTTGGATCCTGATCTGATGAAACTGAATGTCTGTTCATTGTAATATGGGGCTAATGTTTTGTAAGCTCTACTGTGTGACCTATTTCTGTGCTGAATACATTTTCTGATACAGGTATGAAAGGAACGATTGAAAAACTGGCCATGAAAAAAAAAAAACCCCAATCTAAAATATGAATATCTAAAAGCTTTCAATGAGTTCATCCACGCATTAAGGAAAATGATTTTCCGAGTCGATAAGTATGCTCTCGTCTCTTCCTTCAAATTTCTCCAATTTCATCTAAAAGAATATCCTTTGTTAATCTGGTCTCAATGAGCACTGTTGTTAAGTGCTGCTGCTCACTCTGCACTCCCAAGCAGTCATAATCCATTGTGTTGTTTGCCCCTAACTCAGTATACATTTCCATTGCAAATTCCAATGTGAACACTCAATAACATGCACAGATGTGGTCATTTGAGATGTCTTACTTTTAATTCTGAAGAATGAATTATGGTGAACTCTGCAGAACCCCCCTACATATTTGAAACAGCTTTCAGTTATTATAGCCAGAGATGATAATAAATTAAAAAAAAAAAAAAAATGGCTGCAAGAGTTACAGGGATAACTCACCGGTACTGACCACTGTGTAGATGCAACATATTGGCATTAAACAGGATTTCTGCAATAGCTGCTGTTGTGCTTCACCCGATCATTATAAGTTGCGAAAATGTTAACCTCAGGGTTGATATAAACATGTACGCCAGGACTTCATTTCCTTCTCACCATCTTGCTGCACTCATCAGTTTTAAATAGAACACGTTACTCCAGAGTCGAGATCAGTAAAAATGAAACGGTACATGATAATGATGTACCCTGACCTCTTTTAGACAGTCAGTATTATCCATGAAGTTGTGTCTTGCTTCTCATCGTGTTCTACTGCCATCGCTCTAGCGAACCTAACAGCATGAAAATGTGAAAGCTGAGAGGTAAACTGCATTCTAAACTAACACTATAAACCATGGAGAATCTGCTTTTCTTGTATGTGGAACATTAATGCTTTTCATATTTTTATTGGTAAAAAATAAATTACATATGAAATGTTGTTTATTTCATCACATCTAGAAAAAGAACATCTGCAAGCTTTCACCCCTTTGACATTATTGCTTGGGAAGTAATAGGCTAGAAGCTAAACTCCCCCATGCCCAGTGAAAGAAAACAACAAAATAAATCTCACATCTCAGTGACTGCTCCCTTAACAGATGCCATACAGGAAGTCAGCCCTATCAGCACTACCAGGCACACAGAAAGCACAGTTAAGTTTTCCTATCCTGCCTACCTATGTCCTTTGTGAAGCTTTGCTGTTAGGGGAGAAAACACTGTCCTGTACTCAGTGGTCCACAAGGTCACGCAACTACTCGGTTCTCAATCTCAACAGAATAACTCAGAAACAATATATTTTTTTTTAAATTACATAACTGTGCATATTAAATGGGTTAAACAAACCATAAAATGCATCTGCATCTCTCTATTTGGATCAGCTGCACAGTAGTGATGTTGTCAAGGTTTGCAGTAAATGCAAAACATCCCCATGGCCCAATGACCCCAAAACCATTTCCTCAAAATGGATTGCTTTGCAAACAAGCATAAGGCTTCTGTATCATGTCATCTACCTTAAGGGCCCCCTTAATCAGGAACTTAGAGTTTTAGAACATTTCCTGACCGTTTTTGACATGCATTTGGCTGCCATGTAAGTTTGGAAAAAGCTTGAACTTTGCTGTCACTATCCATGAACAAAGAGTTATTAATGTAGAAACATTTATTGATCCATTATCACCATTATCACCGAGGAAAGTCCATAAATCTCAAGGTCTGATTTTGTGGTCCTTGAGTATGGCCATAACTTTAGGCGTTTCATCCCCATCACAACATATTAATACCCTCATCATCGTTACCATTTCGTCATCACTGCCAGAAGCTTCACTGTAATAGTCCTAATTATTTAGGTCAAAAAAAACAAACAAACAAAACAACAATAATAGCAACTCACCGCTATGCGTGTGGAGATCTTCTGCTCGCCATCTGACCCCTTTTGCTCTCCGTTAGCCCTGCTGTAGTCTGGGGGCTGCTGGTTCGATCCCCGGCTACCCTTTGTTTTACGGTTCCCAGGACCTTGGTGGACTATGTTGAGCAGCTGAAGCGTACTCTCGTGCTCCCGGTCTGAGCTCTCGGCCTGACCTCTCTGATAGCGGTTCTCGCAGGTAGAGTGGTGCCTCCTGCACAGCTCTATCCGGGCGCGTAAACGCTCCACTATGGTGTTGTGCAGCTGTGGCACCGCGGAGCCCCTTGAGCTGGCCACCACCGGCCCGTTGCTGACCCCACCGGGCATAGCTCCTAAACCAACACCCAACATGGGTACGTACGTCCCTGCAGCAGACTGAGCGGGGGTCGCTTCTCTCATGCCCGCAGGTCCCTGATAAGTTTATAGACTGAGGTCCACTGAGCTTATAGTGGACCACAGAACGGGCATGGAAGAAAACAAGAACACGTACTAAAGACTTGCAATGATCCCATGTGAAAAAGAAAAATACTTGGCTGCATTCACTTAGTCTCTGGAGAGAAGGAGTCACTATGGCCTATGATATGTGTTGAAATGTGAGCCAATTATCTTGTCAAAGTGGGACTATGATATGATATAAAAGATTAAAGTAAGATACGCTACATATAAAATCATGCTATGCTCCACGTGGATTAAAAACATGCATTAAAAGTCTCAAAGTTACAGAATTGTACTAGTTTTTCCTCGGGGGATAGGCTCTGTCAGCTTATAATTAAACGTGAAATGATTTACAAACATGAAAGGCTCCGCAGCTGGAATGAATCCGCTCTTGCTTAACGACTGGAGCTCTGCTCACAGATAAATAGGTTATGTTCAATATGAATCCCTTAGATAATTCAAACCCACGGCACGCACAACTTCGGTTTCATTGGTGGTACATTCCGAGTAGCTACATTTTCAGCCTACTTCATCTAAATATTGTACCACTCTCGTTAAAGCCAAGTCCAAGAGTACAGTATCGACTATAAATTTAGTGAGAGCGACCGGCTGCAAAAATAGAAGAAGCAACAAACACACAAAATCCACTAAACTTCAAGACTCACGGCATTTTTTTTGTTTGTTTCGAAATTTGTCCTTTTTCTTTGTTGCTTTCCTTTCAATCCGGATAGGAATCTGGTTGTAAGTAAAAAAAAACAACCCAGATCCCCTAAACGCAGGCAGCCGTCGCAGAAACCGACTGAAATCCGTCTCAAATAGTCCATTGACAATCGTTTGTCCGTGTGGTACACGGAGGCAATAGCGGAGCTACTTACACAGACCCTTATTGTACCAACATTCCTGACATGATGAACTCGCACTGGAACTCGTAAAGGGTTCCAGTGCACACTCTAGTGGAGAAAAGGGTAAACTGTCTTGCGGTGACAGGAAGGAAGGAATCTTGTTAATGCATTTTAAATTTGAACACTGTTGTCTAACAGAGCAGTGGACGGTTCAACCTGGTTTCAGTGATCTGTTTTTAAAGCTATGTAGTCAGTTATGAGTAAGTCGATTACTGGCACTGCTGTTCAGTCTGCCACCTGGTCAAGCTAGTAAACTAACACATGTTACTGAACATTTATTCATCCTGTATTTAAAGACACAAATGTAAAACTTATTTGCATCATTAACTAAAGCAAGAAAAGAATAGTTTACTCCAGAACTGTTCTTTGATCTTTTCTGAGTTAACACGCAGAGTAACTAACCAAGCAAGCCCACAGAACCGCTCAAATGAGCTGATTGGCTGCTGACATGTTCCTATATTGTTGTCTAATGTGTCTGGGCCACTGCGCCTCAAATCTTTGGTAACTTTCAGCCTTCAGCTTTCTGTAAATCTTAAAAGTTAGGTAAATCTACTCAGTAGTTTTCATATTTAAAAATCACAAAAGTGATTTCGACTATATTTGCTTTGATTTTACATGTCCTCAAAGCAATTTATTGCACTTTCATTCATTAACCGGCTGTTGTTTGAAGTTAATCATATCTGGTTCAGGCGGAACGAGATATAGGAGATTAAGATACAGCCACAGAAGCACGTAGAAACTCGCTGACACAGGATGCATGTTTCTGTAAAGCAGAAGGAAGCTGCTCGAGCACCCAGAGGAAAACCACACAAATATGGGGAGATCGTGCAAAGTCCACACAGAGTTTAAGAAGAAATCAATTTCGTTCAACACTGAAGCCTTTTCCAAGTATAATTAGTATAATAAAATAACTTTATTTGTCTTTGGGGCTGCTTTGAAGAAGACTGTAAGACTAGCGACCACCAACTTGTTAAGCCATACACATATGATAAAAACTTAAAACACTCACGAATCTGCCAACCCACACTCTCCCCTCCCTTTTAGGCCCTTCTTTATGATGGATATTTCATTACCTATATGTATAGATGCCTCCCTCAGTCATTCAGTTAACCAATCTTCATCAGGCTCTTGGCTGACTAAGAAATGTTTTGCTTATTAATCATTTTTATTCTCTTTATGGGAAATGGCATGGGCACCCAGTGGTCATTACTGGAAAATGATCCTGAAGCATAATAACAGTCATTATTTAATAAGTAGCAGACTTATTAAATAAGGAGGGATCCTGTAGAAGCACTTAAAAAATATATCCGTATTTCAGTATAATAATCTGCATTTTCCAATTTGGTTCTAAATGCAGCTTTGGGCATAACCCAGAGGAGCTTGTCATCTAATGTTTTATCAGTACTTGACTGCAGGTGCTTTCTTAAACAACAGAGGGCAGCATACATTTAACTTCTGTACATTCTGTTTTGGAAGAAGTGCTAAGGTATTTTATTTTTGCATTAGTAGCAATTCAAGATGCTAGTGAGACCTGCTATGATCTATGGTTTGGAGATAGTGGCACACACAAAAGGAGGTAAAGCTGGAGGTGTGAGATTTGAAGATACTGATTTCATTGGGAGTGACCAGGCAGGACTGGACTTTTACAGTGAAAGGATAGTGGACATATTGGACAAAGGACATTGAAGATGGAGCTGCCAGGGAGGAGGAAACAAGGAAGACCACAGAGAAGGTTCATGGAAGCAGTGAAAAAGGATATGCAGGCAGCTGGTGTGATAGCAGAGATAAGGTGAGATGGAGACAGATGATCTGCTGTGGTGACCCCTAAAGGGAGTAGCGACAGTTTACCGTGTGTACAGTAAAATCTCCACCACTGTGTTCAGTTTACTACTAAATGAGAATGTGTGGTTGAAAGATGAGTAAGAGCGCTACCAGAAAACACAGCTTTGGTTTATACTTAAAGAAGAACTTTGAGCACCAAACTTTCACTTCTTGCTTTATTCTACGTCCACATTGTAAGCCTACCATTATACAGGAATAACAAAGTATTGTATTTTTGTGTATTCCAATTTAACTGTACCACAATACCACTGTCATTGTTTTTCTCATATTGCTTCAAAAATCAAGACAGTTTGTATACATCAGTGTTAGTAGAGAGAAGATTCCTTGTTTGATGGTTGTTTTTTTTTCCTTTTCTTTTTTTTTTTTACAATTATC
>VVHJ01055287.1:0-12014 GCA_015107715.1 Tylochromis polylepis
TATTTAATATAACTGACGGTGAACGGGGAGTGTAGCGGCTGTGGCTGGATCTTAGATAGAAGAATAACACCTTGTCAAACAACAGAACTACTGAATATTAACAGTTCAACACAAATGCAGGATGGAGGGCAGGAAGGAAACTCTGTATCAAGGACTGTATGCTTATTGTTTCTAAACAATTTTCCTCTGTGTGGAAGCATATTTGGAAAGCTATACTCTAATTTCTGTATGCCACCACAGGCCACAGTCATGATGTTTAGAAGCCATATTTGGCCTGGGTCTGCCGGCAGGTTAACCTGTTTTCTGCCCAGTTGTTTTTCAGCTGCCTGTGAACCGACAGAGAAAGTAAGAAGTGTTGTTTACTTGAACAGATTTTCCATAAGAAGACAAGAGATCCAGCTACAGTGAGCTAAACCATGTGGGATCAGTAAAGTATGCAAATCTAACTCTGAGGGTCAGACTACAAGAGAGGAAACACCTTTTCATAACAAAGCTAACACTAGCATTCTGGCAAAGATAAGGGAAACTATTTAGCTTTTCCTGATCCTTTGTGCAGGCTTCTTTCTTGCAGCTTATTGTGCGAATCATTAACTGCAGCTCACAACTAGGCTTTAGGTTAGCTCTGTACAAACAGGCCACCAAGCAGAAGGAGGATGTGTCTACACATGCCGCACAGAGTGCAGATTTCCACTCTGTCTCACTTTCAAAACAAGCTGAAAGATCTTCTGTGAAGTTGGACTCAGGTTACAAAGTGCTGAATAAAATTGACATCATACAAATGCACAATGTGTGTTTTAGCAGCACCCACCTGGTGGATGAGATAAGTTATCTGATGCTTGCGTCGCTGCTGTCCTGTAGGTTGTTCTCCTTTTTTCTGTGGAAAGGTAAAGAAAAGTGGGTGTTACATTAAATTAGAGAAAATATTCCATTTTAAAATCATGCTGTGCATCAACATTTTAGGGAGAGGAACATAGGACGATCTGTTGCAAAACAAAAGAGGAAGCGAGCCGATTGGGTCACCTTGCTAAAGGACTGCCGATGCTGCTTCTCTTCGGTCATGCTCTTGGTCATCCACTGCTGGTTGCCGCTCAGCTGGTCGTCGCCTTTGATCTCCAGAAACTTCACCTCCTCTTTGCCCCTGTTTCTTTTCCCCTGCAGCCGCATGAACTGCAGGACAAAGAAAATACCGGTAAACCAAAACCTTTTCTTAATCAGCAGCCATTTCTGAACCTCTAGTTGAAGACAAAACAATGATAACACAAAAGAGTACAGGTACAAAAATCAACCTATGTAAAGAATATAATTTGCTATGATAACAAATAAGAAAAATGAGGCACACAGGCAGCACAGTTCTTACCGCTTCATCATCAAACATGGCAGAATTGCTGGGCTCTTCAGCCTCTGCTACTCCTGGGTTGGGATCTTGGTAATATGGCTCATTATAATATCCCTGTTCAAGCAAAAAGACATAGGATAACAATCTAATTCATTCATGATAGTCTAAGGAGCTGGGAAAGAAAGGACATGATAGCTAAATTGTGACTCTTATTATTGAGAGTCTGACACAGCATTCATACTTTAAAAGGTATCTGTATCTTAACTGGAAAACACTGAAATGCAGGCATGTCTGAACTAACATGATTTATGACTTATTCCTGGGGGGAGGATAGGATTTGGAGTCACACCAAGTATTTTAGGATAAGCTGGCATCATCTAATTGAACATAATGACTAAAGTTAACAGCATGAATCTGATACATATGTACAGTATAAAGTCATTATTACCGGAGGAAAAGCCTCTGGGCCTGCTATGGGTTGTTGATATTCATTATATTGACCTCCGCACGCGTCAGTTGTCTCATGTTTTCTCCCAAAGTCGAGGGGGGCATCTGACTGTCCTGGTTCATCAGAGCTGCGAAAGGAAGGGGCTCTGCAAGGGCTCCTGGCTCTGGGTCTAAGCTGGGGATGACTGCAGGCACAGGTTGAGAGCTCTCGCCTAGAGAAAAGTAGTTCTGTGGGGTTATGTCCTCTTCATTATCCTGGTCATCTGAAGCTATCTGTCTAGCCAACTGGAGGGCAGCTGACTTGGCTGCAGCTTTGATGGCGGAGGGAGACGCACTAGAACCAAGACCATGTGCAAGGGTTCCAGGTTTGGGTGCCCTTGGTTCTTGCCGTTTAGTCAGCGCATGAGGGATCAAAGGTCTGTCCGTCTCCTTCACTGTCAGGTTTTTGGGTTGTGGCAGAATGGAGGACAGGCCTGTACCTGCACCCTGGCAGAGAGAGGAGACACAGGTTGAAAGAGAGATGGGAAATGGCAGCTATATCACAGGAGAATGTTGTTATACTATGAAATCTGAGGAAAATAAGATATTCTCTGTTACTGGGTCCTAATTTTTTTAAATGTAATTTTAACTTCATTTAAAGAATAGAAACAGTGAGAAGAGTGAAGTGGCAGACTTACATCTAAGCTAGAAATCATACAACATATATTTTCATGCAAACCACTGTGCCAGCCAGGTTAATCTGCAATGTTTTATAACAAATAAGCATTTACATTTTGTGTACACAAGCCTATAACATGTTTACAAGCTCATTACACATCACAACTGAGGTAACATTTTATTCAAGCAACAGCACAGGGACCTTTGCCCTGCACCAACATTGGTGCCTCAGTGGTGGATATATATGTTGGACTATTTCAGTGGCTGTTTTGCATTTGACTGTTTATATTTTGTACCTAATCTAATTAAAATGTTATCTGTGAAGCCAAAATGTGTTTGGTAAATAATAAAACTGTCAGGGGGATGGTATAGCTCACTGATTGAGCAGGTGACCCAGAAGCTACTGCATTTACTGAGATTGTTCCCCCTGCTTTCTGATCATTTTCCTGTCCAAAATAAAGTTGAAATGCCCTAAATAAATAATAAAACTGCCCCATGTGCTAAAGTTTTAAGTTTTGTTGCAGCTTTGACCATTTAATACATTTTACACTGTAATTTGTGAAGTCTCCAAGGAGAGAAAGTCATTCAGAAATACGTCTGCATGCTTAATGTGGAAAAAACTTCACACATGTGTCACCACCATGTGTCTGATTTTCTTACCCGATTTTGTAGTTTCTTCGTTGCTGGTTCGTCATCATCTGAGTCTGACTATGAAAGAGAGGGTTACAGATCAAGAATTAAAACCTTATTTTGTATCACAATAAGTGCGAGAGGTATGAGCAAACGGCTGAAGTGGCTCAGTACTCACATCCTGCCTCTGGATTTGCGGCACGGTGATCTTGACGGGCTCTGTCCGTTTCCTTGGCTTGGGTAGACTGGAGAATAAGCTTCCCTTAGATGGCTGAGGATCTGGGTCATCG
Organism: Tylochromis polylepis; assembly: GCA_015107715.1. Classification (NCBI taxonomy): domain Eukaryota; kingdom Metazoa; phylum Chordata; class Actinopteri; order Cichliformes; family Cichlidae; genus Tylochromis; species Tylochromis polylepis. The sequence continues at coordinate 3,361 of VVHJ01055287.1, forward strand.
GCTGATGAGCTATCCTCTACTGCAGTGCTCAATGCTGTCTTCTTGTCTGGCCCATCTGTCCCTCCTGCCGATACCGTTTTTTCAGGAGCAGGCAAGAGTGAGAAGAGCCCTCCTGCGCTGGGTTTGCTCTCCGGCACGGCAGAGGTGGAGGTTTCCTCTGAGTCACTCTCATCACTGCTGCCATAGGCGACTAAAGACATGTTTGCTGATGTTATTAAAGATGAGCAATCTGCAGAAATTCGTGGACATGGATAACCACTTCTCCTTGATCTCAAGAAACCGTACTCACACTGACTTATCTGACAAACTGACTTCAATTTAAAGGTAGGGCAATCTCTGATCGCTAAAGCCGCGATTATAACGACATGAACCCGAGCGAAGCTATAGTAGAATATAGCGCAGGGGGGTTAAAAGGGGTCGCCACAGTGAAATGACTGACTCAAAGCTCTGTCCAAGTTCGCAATGCTAGCCAGTGTTAGCTAGGCCACCGCAACAAACGATATCAGCTAGCTGACCGTTGTCCCAGAACAAATTCAGCTCTCTTTAAAAGTGTTATTATACATAAATCAGCAGCTGTATTGTTTCACACCACAATGGAGGACTTTACTGTGTTTTTTCGCCAACAAAACAAGCTCGTTTAGTCCTTTGGCTCCATCAAAACATTCGCCTCCATCATTCGTGATCGAAAATACACAACTGCGCAGCTTTTTGCGCAACACTCTTCTTCTTCTCCGCTTCATTAATCACATTTTAAACAGCTTTAGACCATTATCGCCCCACATGGATCGAATGGGGAAAAATATGATTTAGAAGCATATCTATAATTTTGATTATCAGGATTGTAGCAACAACTGGAGCAAGCTTTTAAATATTCGTATATTTTGCAGTATATTTGTAGTAAACTGTTCTGCTTCAGTAATTTCAAATGTGTATATATATTTAGAGCAGCAAAATTATATAGAAATCATAAAAAAGTGAAGACTTGAACATTTATACATAGTCTTTTACTCTTGCCCTTCTGAAGAAAATGCCAAAACAGTCATTAAACAATAAAGTTAAAAAAAAAAAGAAATTCAATGACCTCGCAGAAGATTCATGGATGTAGAGAAGGATGAGAGACAGGGGGCTGGTGTGACAGAGGAAGATAAGGTGAGATGGAGGCGACCCCTAAAGGGAACAGTCAAAACAAGACGAAGAAGACGAACCCACAGTAATGTTATTGTTTAATTTCATTTCATTCATGAACTGAACATGAACATGAACTTCATGACAATAGCCATGTAGTGTAAACAATATTAGAGGGAACCAATCTCCTATGAACAAGCACTTGGTGATGGTAGGAAGGATGAACTCCCTTTTAGCAGGAAGAGACCTCCAGTAGCCATCTACAGTCACCAGCTGGGGGGGTTAGGAGAAATAGAAGACAGATCACTAACATAAACTACAGGAAAAACTAGGCAAAAGAAAAATTCAGATCATCAAATGGGCGATTAATTGATTGTCATGTGGTGTGGTCTAAGCCTATCAAACAGCTTTAACTGGATGAGAAGGATCACGTAAGAGTTCACTGCTCAGTTTCTGGCTCATCTTTCACTGAAAATGAGATTTAAACTTTTATGCTACAATTAAATTGTGACAGGGGAGCTGTCTGCTTGTGAAAGTAACTGAAAGAGTTTTCCTCCTCCTTTATATAATTGATTTGTGGCCATTAATGGAGGATTTTATAGAATTTCATGAGTAGATTGTGAAATGAGAATGGATGATTAATCCTCGATATCACCTTTATCACACGGTCTGCTGGGCTCATACTTATGAAGGAACTTTAGTCATATTAAATTTGAACACTGTGGTATTTTCACAGGACTTCAATCTCTCTTTACATTTTTTGGTTAATCCAATATGTGCTGTAGTATGAACCACAGTTGTGCTGAATAAGACCTTCACAGTATCATCAGTGTGACCACAAGGCCAGCATTACACAAGTGTGAAATAAACATCTGCCATCGACGATGATAAGATTGCACAGGCTCTTGGGCTTATCCAGTAGAAGGATTTGAAAGAAACTGTATGAAATAATTATTATAACTAGTGTAGAATTTAGAGTGTGTTACAGCATCTGTGTTACATGACTTAGCAAAAGGCTGTCCATTTTCCCGGTTACTTTAAGCTTTTGTTAAAGCCCACTTGTTAAAAATCACAGTCCTGGTGTGTTTCTTTTTCTGAAAGCCAAAACCTCCTTGGTGGACACCGGAAATCCCTATACATAGGAAACCCCCTGAATCTGGTTGATTAAGAAAAATAATAAAGTTACCCATCAGACTTACTACTAATTATAGTATACCACTATATATATACTATATATAGTGGTATATATACCACTAATTTTTTTTTTTTTTTACCAGATATTTAACTTTTAGTTAAGCTCCCTTTTAAAATCACCTCAGGTTGTGAACATATTATGAACATGGCCTTTTTAAAGACCTTTTGGTGAGGTGTGAATTGTAGGCTCTGTTTTCCACCCATTGTGGTCTTCTGCTGCTATAGCCCATCTGCTTTAAGGTTGCTGTGCATTCAGAGATGCTCTTCTGCCTTGGCTGTAACCTTGGCTGTAACAAGTAGTTATTTGAGTTTCTATTGCATTCTTATCAGCTGAAAGCATTTCTATCCAGAGAACCGCCATTCACTGGATATTTGTAAACCCTAAAGATGTTTGTATAGGAAAATTACAGGATATCAGCTTTTTCTGAAATATTCAGACAAGCCCTTCTTCTTTGGACTGCTCCCTTTAGGGGCTCTCACAGCTGACCACCTGCCTCCATCTCACCCTGTTTCTTGTATCCTCTTCTATCCTGTCAACCCTCTGTATGTCCTCCTTCACTACATCCATGAAGCTCCTCTGAGGTTTCCCTCTTTTCCTCCTGCCTGGCAGCTTCAAATTCCAAATGTTTAGTCCAGTATATCTAGTAGCCCTCATCTTCACATGTCCAAACCATCTTATGTCTGCTTCTCTAACTTTGTCTCCAGACTGCTCAACATGAGCTGTCCCTCTGATGTACTGAGCTCCTCCCGCTCAGCTTCTTGTCTTTTAGTCAGCTGAGTTGCTGTCATGTGATTGGCTGATTAAATATCTGCGCTAACGAGCAGCTGAGCAGCTGTACCTAATAAAGTGGTCGGTGTTTCTTTTAGGTGAGTTACTTACTGTGGTGTTTCGGTCAGCAGGGGCGCTGTGCCGCTTCAGGTACAGGGGGCGCGTCTGCAAAGGGAAGCGGGTTTCAATTTCAAACCCAAATAGTCCGAGGGACGAGCCAGCGGCTTGTGGGAAAGCGCTAATACGAGATAGTTACACTACCGCGTTTAGTCATAGCAACTGTAACACTATTCAGACCACATCTGTATATTTGCCCCACGTCGTGGTAAAAGTACGTTACCCGCCGTGTCTCCGCTCCAGTTTTCCGCGCCTGGGGTTTATTTTATTCTGGATAACAAACCGTCGCCTGGCAGGCTTGCTTGTTGCAGGTGTTTTTGACCACCACGGATAGTTTACCAAATTAGTTACACACACACATACATATATATATATATATATATATATATCTTACATTTTCAACATGCCGAGGTCCAACAGGCAAAAGGAATACAAACCCGGAGATCTTGTGTTTGCTAAGATGAAGGGGTATCCACACTGGCCTGCAAGGGTAAGTAAGCGCTCGTCGTTGAATATCTCATTTCCAGCGTCGGGGTTTGGTTTTCATCTCGTTGCGCCTTGGCCGCTCGGCTCCAGTCACTTGTTTACCTGCGAGGCCTGTAACAGCCGCTAGCTCCACGAGTTAGCCTAGCTCGGCGGTGCCGACCATCCATATACATACAGCTAGCCAACTGTAAACCACTGCGAATTTCTTTCTGGTGATTCATCGCAGAGGAGACGCCTCTTTAACCTCCCGGTCTAACAAAATATGAATGTTTTTACCAGTTGCTCTTTGCCGCCTTTTGTGTGCTGGTCTTTGGCGTCCCCGGGGGCCTTGTTAGGCTAACTTTGAGCTGTAATGGTTAAAACGAGCACTGTGGTAACACAGCATTGATTACTAGTTAACGGTCATGTCGTACGCAGCGTTAACGTGTGCCTCGCTGCAAAGCTGGGCTGCTACTAAGCCACTTTGTGACTTAGCAGCTCGCTAAATATAAGTTCAAAGTGTTTTTCCCCCTTTCTTTTTAACTGTTGCTTTACAGACTAATGGCTACTTGTAAAGCCATATGCTTTGGTACTTTGTAAACACGCCTGCCTGCCCACACGTTGCGAGAGGTAGCAACTCGTAATGTCGAAATTACTTCCATTACGCTAAAAAAAAAATGCTCCATGGTAATAAAAATAGTCACGTAAGACTATAACGTAATGTCTAACTGGCACTGCGGTCAACAGTTTCCTTGTCATTCAAAAGAAGAAAGTCTGAAAATGGGGGGAAGCGTCTCTTGGAGCATTTTTAAGTCATGCTTTATACCAAATAAATGAAAAAGATGATTAATGCAACCAATACGTTATTGCTCTGCATGCTGCATTACAGCTGAAGCAGGAAAATGTGAAAGCGAAGCAGCATGTAATCCCCTCAGCCACATCTGTCTTGTGCAGTTGAAAAGGAAACCCTAGATTGCAGTTTTCAGTCAGTGTTTCTGCCCTTTGGTGTAGCAGCTATTCATAAAATTGAACTAACTGTGTCTACCTGTTTTTTTTAAATCACTGTTGATTAATTTCAAGAATAAATATATTAAAAGAAATACTCTATAATCTGCACTACACCACCTAGTATCTGTTGTGATCTCTGCATCTTCCCTCCTTTTTCTCGGTCTTATCAGTCCTGCCTCATGTCAGCAGGCTACAAGCCCTGCCCCACCTATCCTGACACAGTAGTCCTATCTGGGGACGCTAAAAGGCCTGTGTGGTAGAGCCACGCCACAATTGTCTATCATAATGGTGATTTCCTGTGCCACTGTGTCTTGCTGTGCTAATTTAAAAGTGTGTATAAATATTGGCATGTCCGAGCCAAAAACTGTGCTGAAAGATGGTAAACAGTGAAACTCTCTCCAGGGAGTTTGTGGGTCCATCAAGAAGAGCAACATATTTAAAAAACTGCTCAGGACTGTACAGGACTTTGCAGGTCTTTGAACCTAATTTAGCTTTAAGACCACCTACTGTTTAAACCGTTTGTTCATAATGAATTATTTGGATTATTTATCCAGGATGTAATCTAAAGGCATCATTTGCACAAGTTTTCCACTATCATATACAGTGCATTATTTTATGATGATAGAAATTAGTGTAACTGTGCACATCAGTATTACTATTGTGTGTATTTGCGATTTTATAGACAAATGACCTAACTTTTTAGCCTAATTTTTCACTTTGGTATCATTTTAGTATTTCTAAAAGTATTGAGGTGATTGGTTTTGGGGAGTTTGCCAGCTTTCCTTTTAAAGCAGCTGTGTTGCTAATTCACAGATTGACGAGTTACCTGAAGGAGCTGTAAAGTCGCCTTCAAACAAGTATCAAGTGTTCTTTTTTGGGACACACGAGACGTGAGTATTTTTCCATTAATGTTGTCACTTTTAGTATTTTGGATGCAAAATGGGAAGAAACTCAGATCATTTGACAAAACTTTTAAAAAGGGTGTGTACATGTATTTTTTTTTAAACTAATAACTGACTGTTGTAGGGCATTCCTGGGGGCCAAGGATTTGTTCCCATATGATGAATGCAAGGAGAAGTTTGGAAAAGCAAACAAGAGGAAAGGATTTGCTGAGGGACTTTGGGAGATTGAGAACAACCCCACGGTCACGCATGAAGGCTACGAGGTAAGTAGATACGAAGGCCACCGAGGTTAGATTTACACTGTGTTGATTAATGTATCCTATTTTAGCTTGGACACCTGTTATCCCGCTGATTCATACCAGTCATTATCACACTTCAGCTCACCTCATTGTTGCCAATTTGGTGATTATCGACTTTATAGCCCACAAATCCAGTGACTTTGTGAACAAGAATTGCCAGTTGTGACCTGTAAGTGCGCCTTTGGCGGGAGAGCCAAAGGCGCACCTCTGTCTGCTCTGTCCAATGAGTGGCAAAGACGAGCAAGCAGCAGCACAAGTTGTGTGGTTTGTGGTTTGCACTGTGTACTGTGTGACAGAATATTGAAAGGGGGAAATAACATCAGCGGGATGTTTCTATAAACTGGCTTGAAACATAAAGAGCTGGTTTGTTTCCACGCCAGTGCCTGTACAGCGGCCACATTTGCTGCTTTGTTTTGGTTTGCTGAATTTATTTTCAACATGTAAACAGTTACCGGAAGTAATTTGGGAAGAAGGACCGCTACAGAGTAGGGTTAGAGCAAAGATTATTATAATTAAGTAAAGTCAAACTAAAAGTGGGTGTGAAAAAATATCATAAATGAAAAGTGAAACAATATTTACGTGCATAACTACTGAAATAACATTGTACAGAGAAAATATCTTTTAATTTTAGTCTCTCAGCAAGCACAATCAGGCTTTGCAACTGTTCATTGAGACTGGGATGTCTTGGGTATTTGTAATATTATGTATTACTGTGTTGTTTTAAACGTCTTAATATTTACAATCTGACAAATACCCAAATACACCCATGCTGGAGTAAGCTTAACTAAAACTAGAACTGAAACTAATATTTAAAAAAAACATTTTTTAACAATAAAACTAAACAGAAACTCATTGAAAATGAACTGAAACTACATTGAGTTGAAAGCACAACTCAAAATACAAATTTAAAAAATACGAAACTGTAATTACTCTGATCAGAGCACACTCTGCTGGACAAACTATGTAATGCAACCATTTATCAGTTACTCAAAGCCTGTTTTTCTGCAAAGAAGAAAAAGCTTTCATACCTGAATTCATGGGAGAAATGGTAAATGGACTGGTACTTTTAAGCACTCAAGACACTTTTTTACTACTAGCCTCATTTACCCAATCAGATACGCATTCATACAAGCACTTTTTTTTCACACTAAGCACCCTGTCTAACCTTCACACATGTACTTGTACTTCGATGGATACATTCAAGCAACCTGGGTTTTGGTATCGTCAAGCAAGTACTTGTAGACACAAGTACTCTACTAACAATATTTGGAGACGGTGGCTCTTACCGTGCCCCAAAACTTACAACACTTACAGATAAACAGTTGAGTTTCTTCACTTCTACTACTGCTACTAGTGATACTGTCACACCTTTCCATTGATGGATAGATCTAGACTTATTTTCCTTGTGTTTCACTAATGTGCAACTCTGCCTGTAGTCATCGAAGAAGGACAACACATCAGAAGGAGCAGGGGATACAGGCAGTTCAGAAAAAGCAGATGCCGAAGGCAGCAGTGACGAGGACGAGGGAGCCCTGGTCATTGATGAGAAGAATGAGAGGGGAGGAACCAAACGAAAAGCAGAGGAGTCCACAGAGGTGAGCTTCAACCTGACTCTTGGTCCAAGCCAGTTCACTGTAAAGCCGTCTGACACTTATCAAACTTTTAATAGACCTCTCCGAAGCGACCAAAGGATACAGAGGCGGAAGGTGATTCTAAAGTAGACGGCAACCAGTCTAACGTGGAGCCCAAGCTCAACGATGTGGCTGGACCCAAGGCGACTGCTCCTAGCGAGTCAAAACCAGAGGCCCAGGAAAATGCTCCAGCAGGGGGCCAGCAAACAGCAGATAAGGTAAAACCCTCATATTCATTTTGGTTACCTGGGAAACATCCCTTAAAATGGACTCGTGGTGATTTTACTATTTCATAAGAGAGGAAAAATACATGCATACTCACATCAAAAAGTGGGGCAGGTGCTAGACCAAGAAAATGTGTCAACAGTCCAATTTTACCTGTTTGTTGCTTCTTGGTCATTTGTAATGTTTTGAACACACCTGGCCTTCATCAGACCATCTGAATCAAAATAAAACAACAAAAAACAAAGTAGAATAATAATAATTCAAAAGGTTTGTCTGTTTTGGCAGGTGTTTAATGGACAAAGATGGAAACTTTTCTGAAGCCACCAAAACAACAGCAAAACTTGAAGCCATTCCACATGCACATACACTCAACAAAAATATAAACGCAACACCTTTGTTTCTGCTCCCATTTTCCATGAGATGGACTTAAAGATCTAAAATTCATTCCAGATACACAATATTACCATTTCTCTCAAACATTGTTCACAAATCAGTCTAAATGTGTGATAGTGAGCACTTCTGCTTTGCTAAGATAATCCATCCCACCTCACAGGTGTGCCACATCAAGATGCTGATCTGACATCATGAGTAGTGCACAGGTGTACCTTATACTGACCACAATAAAAGGCCACCCTGGAATGTGCAGTTTTGTCTCACAGCAAAATGCCACAGATGCCACAAGCATTGAGGGAGCGTGCAATTGGAATGCTGACAGCAGGAATGTCAACCAGATCTGTTGCTCGTGCATTGACTGTTCATTTCTCAACCATAAGCCGTCTCCAAAGGCGTTTCAGAGAATATGGCAGTACATCCAACCGGCCTCACAACCGCAGACCACGTGTAACCACACCAGCCCAGGACCTCCACATCCAGCAGGTTCACCTCCAAGATCGTCTGAGACCAGCCACTCAGACAGCTG
>VVHJ01055289.1:0-13083 GCA_015107715.1 Tylochromis polylepis
TATATATATATATATATATATATATATATGTATATGTGTGTGTGTGTGTGTGTGTGTGTGTGTGTGTGTGTGGTGAATTAAAAACGAAAAAACACCAAAACAAACAATTAATGCCGGATGCCTCCTGGGATCTAACCAGGGATCTTTTGCTTGTAAAATGATACACTATGGAGTCACTCTGTACCTGATTATATATATTTGACTTCAACAAACACTCAGGAATATCTAGAAAGAAACAGAGGGGCATCTGCTAGGCCTGACATGTGTCAAAGTATGTGTATAGAAGAGCAGGTAAATGTAAACTGTAATATGAAACCTTACGTTTGCTGTTGGAAAAATGGTGAGGCCTTTGTTTGTTTTCTGTCATTTATTTTTAAAGTATCAGATAAAGAGGCCAGGATATGTACAAGTAATCTCTGTGAGCCAAAGTTTCAGGCTTCAGACCGCAAAGTTTTTTCCTACTCTTGATTCCTCTATGATGTCACTGACATCAGTGGATGTCCTTGTATGGTCGTCTCAGGCACACAGTTCTGGCTGTGAGTGCAGCAGTCCCATCTACCTGCTGTTTTTAAAAAAACAACAAACAAAAAGTGTTTCAGAGCAGCAGCCAATCAGAAGAAAGCTGACTTAAAGGGTAGGCTACCTTAGAATAGCTGAAACGACTTGTTTCAGAGGATGAAATGAAGGACAGCACTAAGGTGTGTGCAATTCAGATTCTTGCTTTTCTGTTTTGGAGCCATGTGTCCCATAGCTTGAAATCTTAACAAAACTGCTAAAGTAAATACACAGATTGTGGAAATGGGTATATCCTCCTGAGAACCAGCCTCTTCACTGATGTCCTCTTAAATGGACATTTGCTTTTGGTCTATATCTTTTGACTTACTTGGACTTATTAGGGTAGCTCAAATATCTTTCAGTTAAACTGAAAGCTCTCTAACTGTGCTACACTTGATTAGTGCCTACATTTACCTCTTTCGTCACTATCCTCTAATATTTGACCCATCTGAAGATGGCATTGAAGAAGTGGCATCTTCAGATCATTTGGTGGTATGCCTCTTTAAGTGTCTTTAATATCTCCTCACAAAATATTCATAGATTAAGACATGACCAAAATATAATGAGGATTATTTTTGAACTGTGCAAAGCTGTAGAAGAGTCCAACAATAAAACTGTGGAGCTGAAAATTAGCACAATATTTAAAGCTCAGCCTTGGCACAATTCATTGTTATGCCCTCATAATTCTTCAGCATCCGTGCACTTGGATTTGAGTAGGTTGAGATTTTTTACTCAGCTATTTACTCGCCATTTCTTGGCATTTCTAGATACTTTGTTATTGCCTGTTATGATTTGACATTGATATGATACGGTCATATATTAATATGATGCAGTATTACACATTCAGCTGCCCAGTTATCTATTAAACAGTTAGGTTGAGAAAGTAATGCAGTAAATTGTTTACACATTGATGTATAATTATCACGCAGTGCGAGAGCAACTGTGGTGGCAGCTTTTATGCATAGAATAGGATCACTGTGGACACTTAAAGTCTTAACTAAGTTACTTTTACCTGAGTAATGAAGCATATTTACATTTTACTTGTAAAGCAATATTTCTGCACTACTTTTACATAACTGAAGGAGGCCCTCTAAACAGAGCAACTGGGAATAAACTTGATCATACACAGGCAACTGCTACAATACAGTGTTGAAGTAAGTTATGTTTGAAATAGTCTAAAACTGCAGAAATGCTGCAAACACAATTAAGCATCATCTGAGGTTGTAGTATACCATAAACGTACAAGTTCCTCTGAGCTGTAGTGCTGTTTATTCATCTAGATTGCTTAGGATTCAGTTGCCAAATGTTGGAGCTACTTACTGAAGACAGATTCACCTTTTTTGGATATTATGGAATAAGATTGCACTCTCCTAGTGGTGCTCCAAGTGAAAGCCAAAAAAATGCATTGAAAAAGTCAGAAAAAGCAGTGTCTCTTTACAGAAATCATGAAGTGGTTGCTAGTTGTTAGCCCTTTCATGTTGGCCTTTGAGCTGTGATATACCCGCCAACTTTATCACTGCAGAAGGAAGCATGTATCTACGCATAATCAAAGATTCTTGCTTGTGACATAATCAGAATTTATAGAAATTAATTAACTCTGTCCTTCATTTGGTTGGTGGGTGTAGTTTGGTATCATTGAAATGGATCCTAATAGAGGAAAAAATTTATATTTTATTTTGAAGTGAACTGTCCTTTTAAAAGCTCACATCACAAGGTGCTCAGCTGTCCTGTCTTTATAACAATTAGCTCTGTGTAACTGCTGGTTTTCCTTATGTTAAACACAGGTTGTGATCTGCGTTGGGAAATACGTTTACTCTGATTTCGAGTCATAGCTCAAACATTTATACATGGCAAAATTACAGCAATCGTGTGTATTCCTGGCAGCATGGTTAAAATTAAAGCATGAGTCAAATTTTGGCTGGTATAGTGGAGAACATCCATATACAGTCTACAAGGAAGTAGCTGGGTGAGTGCAGGATTGGAAACAAAGATAAATATTTCTGCTACATAAAATGATGGGTGTTTATAATGGTGCTCAACTACCTGAGAACTGAGACACTTCCCACTGACTCATTTTTCTGCCTTTTTTCATGAGTAAGAGGTGTTGTCCTTTCATTTAATAGTCACATGCACAGGCCTCCATGTGTGTGCAGTATCTGTGTGTACACGAAACAAGAAAATGAAAGTATGCAGCTGCTTGTAAATGATCTGGTTTTGTTAGGCTCTGAGCTGTCTGGTCCATTATCTTCTATCTTTAATGACCAAAATCAACAACTTCATTAGGTATAGCTGGTCAGCTGCTTGTTGAGAAATTCCATGCCTTTAAGTAGATATAGATTACCTGATTTTTTTTTTTAAATTATTTTTTAAAATTATTTTTTATTTAACCTTTATTTATAGAGGTAGCCCTATTGACCCCTATCTCGATGTCCCATTTACAAGAGAGACCTGTTTCAGACAAACATATGAAAATTACAGTGAAGTTCAAACGGCATGGGGAAGAAAGGTGATTTAAGTGATTGAATTTGGCATGTTTGTTAGACTGGTCTCAATATATTAAAAACTGCTGATTTGCTGGGATTTTCCTGCACAACCACCACTATAGAACAGTTAAACTGTCAAACTCATTTTATATTCTGGGTCACATACAGCACATTTTGATATTAAGTGGGCCGGACCAGTGAAACTGCCCTTTCAGTCAGTGTAAAGACATTTAACTAAACATTTATTATATTTTAATATCAGAGAAAGAAGTGCAGTTTCAACAGTGTGTCTCAGTTTCATTACATTATAAATGTTAAAAGACAAAAGGTTCTGGTAGCTCATTGCCCAGACTGTCCTGTATTTAAAAAAAAAAAAAAAAATTAATAAAATGTCAATTCAGAATTTTTCTTCTTTTTTTTAAAAAAAAATTTTTAACAATTTTTTTTCAAACTGTAGACCCACTATAAATAAAAACAAGGAGATAGTAGATATTGGAAAGCAGGAATTTTTCTGTCATTTAATTGTTTATCTATTTGTTGTTTATCTATTACTGAACTCCTTTGGCGCACTACGAATGGCAAATCTGGTGGAGTCTCTATATTAGGCTTAGAAAACTGTTTATGCCCTCCTTCACCTTTTTCAAAGCCTTCCTGCAGGCCGGATTGGAGTCTTTGCTGAGCTGTTTCTGTTCCCTGGACCTTACATTTGACACTCCTGCTATAGAATGGTTCAAAATAGAGAGAATATCCAGTGAGTGGCAAATCCCTGGATGTAAATGCCTTGATAGTGCCAGAGGTCAGAGGAGAATGACCGGACTGCTTCAGGCTGATAGGAAAGCAACAGTACGTAGAATAAATTCTAGTTACAACCAAAGTATAGAGAAGAAAATTTCTGAATGCACAACATACCAACCCTGGTCTTCTGCTGCTACAGCATGAGAACACCACACTGGAAACCAGTCCTGTCAGTTAAGAACAGGAAACTGAGACTACAGTTTAAAATTGGACAACAGAAGACTGGAAAAATGTTTCTGCTGCGATATTTAAACGGTTGGGTGAGAATTTAGTGGAAACGGCATGAAAGCACTAATCTGTCCTGGCTAGTATCAACAGTTCAGGCTTCTGGTGGCAGTGTAATATTTGAGGGCATATTTTTTGGCACACTTTGGTCCCTTAGTACAAACTGAGCATTGTTAAAAACGCCACAACCTACATGAGTATTGTTACTGACCATGTGTATCCCTTTATAACAATGGTATACACACCTTCTGTTAACTGCTTCCAGCAGGATAAAGCCCCATATCATCAAACCCATATCATTTCAAACTGGTTTCTTGAGCATGACAATGAGTTCACTGTACTCAAATTGCCACTAGCTCTCAGTCCAGCAGAGCACCTTTGAGGTGTGGTGAAACAGGAGATTGTCTCCAGGAACTGTGTGATGCTGTCATGTCAATATGGACCAAAATGTTTGAGAAATGTTTCCATCACCTTGTTGAACCTGTGCCATGAAGTATTAAGGTGGGCCTGAAAGCAAAAGGGGGTCTAACCCAGTGCTAGCAAGGTGTAACTAATTAAGTGGCCACTGACTATACATGCAACCAACAGACTGACAGTTGAGTGACAGGATCCAGTTCATACAAACAAAGACGCTGTTTGGATTTAAACCAGTTTTCAGTTGGCAAACGAACATACTAATAATGTTGAGAATACTGTTGCATGGCAAGTGTATTCAGGTTTAAGCAGAGCTGTATTTTCATTTTATATGTCTTGATCAACAGGCCTCTCTGACTGTAACACCTCGTTCTAACAGTTAACTTGTCATGCATCAGCTCTGCCCAGCATTTTCACTGTTGCCCATATTTGGGTAATATGGCTTTAAATGTCAGACATGATGACAGCAAGTTAGAAACACGGCGAGTAACACATGCCAGCAAACAAGCAGTAATACACCTGTGTGCCCACATGCCTTTATACACAGAGACCCACACATTGAACCTATTACCCAGAGAAGAACAAAATTACTTCTGTCTTTTAGATTCCAGAGAAATATAAAACACAGAGAGGGCAAACACAGACACAGGCCTGTTAAAGTGTTTAGCAGAGCTCAGAGGAACCCAGAACATAGTTTTGTTCTCTGTGGTGTGTGAAAGCAGCAGCCTTATAATATAAAACACACACAAAACTATGCTGACAGACGTTAGTGTTTCTTGAAATTCGTTTTCGTACTTTTTTTTTTCCAGGCGAGACTTGGATTTCTTTTTCCCCCCCCAACATGTTTCACGGTGGAAATGTCTGTTAACACTCTTCAGCACTGAGTTGTTTATCTATTGCTCATCATAGTTTTTAGAAACTACACCCTTATGCCTTTGATGAAGTAGCTCTTTCTAGACTGGGAATTCCCTTTATCTATCTTAGCCAGTCAAATGTTTATTCTTGAGTATTACAAGGCTGAGGTTAAGTGAAGGGTTACGCTTGGGGTCGGACCCTGGCAGTCTTGGAGAAAAATGGGATAGGCTATGTCTTATGAAATACTGCAGTCATCGACCAACTCTGTGCAACCTGCTGAGCTCAATCAATTGTATGATTTGGGGGATTTCCCCATGCTCTTATTTCTTTCATCTTAAACATACAAACTGAATGTTTTCTGTTTATCTGCTGGGGAATTCATTTACAGCAGGAGACGTTCACTTATTTTTCACACAGGCCTGTGATTTCTCTCACTTTACACACAGTTACCATAGTCTGTCAAGGCCTACGCTGTGACTAGTTATATTGCTGTGGGTGTGCATCCATTTAAATCTGTGTCATGGTGGCTCGTTTTTTTTCTCTATAGGATGATTTTAGTCATTTTGTTTTTCTTGTTTTTATGTTTGTTTCTCTTAAAGGATGGTCTCACTTCCTTGCTGTTGGCAGCCAAACACAGTCATGCAGAAGTATGCAGCACTTTGCTCGACTTTGGCGCTGAAATCAACACTTCTGACAACAGTGGCAGGTATACAAAACAAAAAACCAACAAAAAAACCAACAAAAAGTCAACACACAATAAGACACAGAAAAAAATCATGTTGAAGTGGTGATCATTATGCTGTGTTGTCTGTGTTGTAGGACGGCCTTGATGCTCGCAACAGAGTCCAACGCGGTGTCTGTTGTTGAAATGTTGGTTCAGAGAAGAGCAGATTTGTCAGCTGTAGATACAGAAGGCCATGATGTTTTACATTACGCTAAGCTCTCAGGCAGCCCTGAAGCCAAAACTACCCTTTCAGCTGCACTGAACAAGCATTTGGTCTCAGGTAAGAGTTGTGCATAAACACAAACTTACAGTTCAGAGAAGGATAGGAAGTGAGTGCAACTGGCTTTACGAAAGTGTTGAGGAAGTACTCAGTAAAGGTTTGTATGTAAATTTTGTGGACAATGTCACTCAGGGGCATGCATATTTGTTTTTTGTTTTTTTTTCCCTTAAGGACATGGCAGTGAACCAGTATATTTCCCTGGAAACTTGCTCTGTGCCTAACCTCAGTCTTAACCCTAACCAAAAACAATGCGAGGTCCAGTCTTAATGCTTTCAGGTTTTTTCCCCTCCCAAAACCTGATCAGTGCCAATAAAAACACACATGCTGCCCCTTTGAGACAAGAGAGCCATACTGCTCTGGGTTCAACACAAAGTCAACACTGCCACCTGCAGTTGGCTTCCTGTTACTGTTGAATTTTTCTTAGATGTTTAGTGTGTTGTACCTAACAATACCTTTCTATCTCTTTTGGCAGATACGAAGTCTCCTAAAAGTCCCCAGGTAAGACATCAACCATCAAAAGTACTAAAACACATGAAATTCCACAGCCGATGACAGTGAATAAACATTTTAGCACTGCCGACTGATTTATAGAATTAAGAAGTAAAATAATTAATAAAAACCAACTTCAGACTAATTTCAGTTTCATAGCTACAAATAATATAGTTCAGTTTCTCTTATGTGTTAGTATCATAATTCTGAGCTTTGAAAAAAAAATCCTTAATTGCTGTTTTTGAAAAACAAATCTTAATTCTTACTGTAGCACCCACCGATTGAGTCCTTTTACTAACCAGCACTGAATCCCACTTTTCTTTCTCTTTTTTTGTCACCTTCCCTCTCTGCCTCTTTTGCTGGCTCTTCAGCATGATCAAGTAGCTAAGCTAAGTGATGAACGGATCATAACTCCCAAAAAACGAAAAGCACCTCCACCTCCCATTAGCCCACCGCAGGTAAATGCATGTCTCTCTATCTGCCGGCTTGTACCAGTGTGCCACTCTCCATATTAATATTAATGCATGTTTGTAGTGTATTCATACAAAAGTAATATAAGAACAAAATCAGTGATTGCTTATTTATATACTATCTGTAAAGATCTCTTTGACAAACTATTAACTGATTTCTGGTGAGAAAACATCAGCAAAGTTTTTCTTTCATGGAGCATGTATAGTCACTGGCCACTTTATTAGGTACAGCTTTCTAGTACTGGTTTGGAGCCTCTTTTGCCTTCAGAACTGCCACAAGTCTTCATGGCATAGATTTAATTAGGGGCTGTAAACATTCCCCAGAGATTGGCATGTTAGCATCACAGATTTGTAGCATATCCATAATGCAAGTCTCCCATTTCACCACATCCTGAAGCTGCGCTATTGGGCTAAGATCTGGTGACACTGGAGGTCATTTGAGTACACTGTATTCCTTGTCATGTTCAAGAAACTAGTTTGAGATGATTTCAGCTTTGTGATATGGCATGTTATGCTAGTGGATATGGTTAGCAACAATACCCAGGTATTCTGTGGCATTTAAGTGATGCTAAGTTGTTAGTAATAGGTGCAAAGTAAGTAAATATGGGATATTTTATCCTTTTCTGACCATTTTCTGTAATCCCTAGAGATGGTTTTTGTGGGAAAATCCCAGTAGATCAGCAGTTTCTGAAATAACCGGAAATTCTGTTGCTCAGTTTGAACTTCAGCCGGTCGTCTTGACCATGTATACATGCCTAAATGTATTGAATTGCTGCCATGTGATTGGCTGATTGGATATTTGCATTACTGAGCAGTTTAACAGGTAACCTATTAACGTGGCCAGTGTGTGTATTTTATGCACTGACATAGTATATGTTATTTTAGTTGTTTACTAAAACATTTGAAGTTAGTTATGTTATAAATATGGGTTTAAAGTGCACACCATCAGCTTTAGTTGTAAGGTTTTTGTATCCAAATTCAATTAAAAGTTTAGCGTTTATAGCTCTTTTAGCATTTAATCCCCTCTTTCTCAAGAGGCCAGAGGTAAAAACTGTGGAAACTGTGGCATTTGCATTTGAAAGCTGTTTCTGTGAACACGCAGCAGCTGTCAGTGCAGTACAGGCCATCCTTAGGTTGTAAAATGTCTGAGAGATGGTAGCGACAAATCAGTGATAGTAATTTATCAGGAAAATTAATCCAACAATCCTCCTTTAGAGCTCTGGACCCTCTTCCCCTTCAATCGTTACATCTACTGGCACTCCAGCATCCAACAAAAGTGACACTCCCAAAAGATTCAGCTACAAGGTAACAAAAACCCACAAAGTATTACAAAAGAAATATGAAACTGAAAGCTGCATTAGCCTTTAGGCTGCCATTTTAAGTACAACTTGGGTGAATTCTTTCCATCAGCCTTCATATGATGTTTTTTCCCCCCACTTTTTTCTGCCACTCGTCACTCCTTTCTCCTCCCCTTTTTTTTCACAGGAAGATGAGATCAGAGGAGCAGCACTGAAAGAGGAGGTTGAGAAGGAGAGAAACATGCTGCTGGAGACCATCGAAGAGCTGAAGCAAACGGTGGAGACGGTGACGGGTCCAGAGCTGGATACAAAGGTGACTGACTAATAGCTGACAACACTTTGGTGCTTTATTTAAATTCCATATATGCAGATTTTTAAACCAGGTGTATTGACTAGACCAAATTATCTGGAGAAAAATTACATTAATAATAAGTATTAGCATACCATGTGGAGTACCCCACATGGAGTCAAGATACTGCATTTTCATGTATATTGTATGGAAGTTGAACTCCTTTCATACATTTAGGAAAAACTTGAATCAAAGATGTTTGTGTTGTGCATATTTTTAACTGAATATTTTAACTTTAGATTAATCTTAAACTGTTTTCTATGTGTCATATGTTTACAAAGAAGCCAGGCTGCTTTTGTAAGTTTAGTGCTAAACAAACACAACAGCTTTTCAGCATTCTTGAAGGAGGTCTCTCCTAAGCTTAAGACGTGTCACGACTCGTGTTGTTTTTCAGTAGGCAGGTGGTGGTCCTTAGCGTTGTCTTTATGCCTCAGTCTGGCATGTGAATGTATGTGTGCGTATGTCCTGGCAGGCCGAGCAAAGTTTTACAGCGTCTGCTGCTCTGGTTTCTGCTCTCCAAGCCAAGATTATGGCTCTCACTTTGGAAAACCAGCAACTTGCAAGCAAACTTAAGGTATGTAACCCATTCATTCATTCTCAGGAGTTTAACTATGAAACAAACAACCAAAAACAGTCAAAGAAACAACAGATTGTTTAAAGTGGTAGATTAAAAAAAAAAAAAAAAGTTTTCTGTTTTTTTAACAATCCACAAATAATGTCGATAACAAGTAGTAGTAGTAGTAGAGGAAAAACAGAAGCACAGAAGTAGGCTTACAGTATTTCAGTGTTTGATCCTTTTATGCCCAGCAGGAAATCTTGAAGATGATGAATGCCTCTTTACCGAGCCTGCTCGTTACTCTTAGGAAATAGGAATGTGTCAGTTAGATTACATGACATTTGTTTGTGGTTTAAGCCGGAGCCTGAAAAACTTACTAAGACAGTTGCGGCGGTTTTTGAAGGCGTTTAAGACTTCAAAAACCACAGGATTCAGTTTACGTCATCAAATATACTATTGTTTTGTTTTGTTTTCACATTAATAAACACACAGAATAATTACACTTTTGTTTGTATTTCCATTCTAATTTTGTCCTAAAGCTTATTTAAAGCGTATTAAAAAGGTAATAGCTTGTGTACTCTATATGGTTAGCTGAATGCTAGGAAGCACTAGGAAAACTGCAGAAAAGCTCAGCCTATCAACAACAACAACAATATTACCAGCAAACTGCACAACTTCTTAAAAGCAGGGAACCTATAGTGTGCATATGCATCAGTGCAGTGACATTACGGGCTTATGTGTCATATGCAATAGTGTGTTTATTTCTGGTAACCCAAAATTAGTCCAGCTATTGCATTTTTTTTAATTTAATGTTACTTTTAAAAGTAATATTACTTAACACTGGTTTCTGTTTAAATAAACAATGCCGACACTCTAATTATCCCTCCTGTCCTCTCCTAATGCTGCTAAGTGTTGCTTAGTACAGTTGAGCACTTATGCACTTGAGTAATATCTTATATCTAATTGTTAATTTAGTGGATGTGTGTATTATTAATTAATCTGCCAATCCTGATTAAATTAAACAGTCGACCCAGCTTTGTGGTATTTTCATAATGTGACTGTGCCCTAAAATTGTGTAAATGTGGCTGAGGAGGTAGAGTGGGCTGGCTGCTCATCCCCAGCTCCCACAGCCCACATGTCTAAGCAACCATGGGCGAGATATTGAACCAGATTGAATCCATCAGATTGTGTGTGATAGAAAGAGAACATGGCCACTGGTTGATTGTGGCTTGTAGTAAGAAGTGCCCTAAGTGCTCAGTTAGAATAGAAAAGTGAAAGTTATAGTGTATTTTTCCAATTTTTCATATTTTATATGAAAAGTTTGACTTCTATTCTTAAAACACCCACAGCTATATAAATACTTCTGTTTTTTGCTTTGTAGTTAAGCATTCAATTACTTTGATTACTGAGCTTTTTGTATTTCCAGCCTCACTCACTTTCATTCACTTCTTCCTGTACCCTCATCCCACAGAAACATCCATCCCTCCAAGGAAATGAGGTGATGAGTCGTCCAAACAGCATTGCCTCCAACTCCTCCTTCCACTCTACCCAGGATGAGTTTGAGTCATTGCCACAAGTCCCCTCCACCACCCAAGTGGAAGGGGAAGATCCAGGAGCTGACTCTGTGATACTGGAGGAAGAAGAGAGGGAGAAACTACGAGGAGGAGGCGAGGAGGAGATCAGATTGTTGAGGCAGACATTAGAGAAGGTTCAGATAAAACTGCTTGAAACCAGGAAGGAAAACCAGTCACTTCAAGCTCAGCTGAAGCCTGAGCGAAGCAGGGAAAGAGAGGAGAATGAAAGTGAGAGAGGAAGAGAGAGAGAGCTGATGGAGAGTCTAGCAGAGCTGCAAGCCAAGCTGACTGACACTCAGGAGAGATACCACCAAGCTGTGGAGGAAGTGGAGAATCTGAGAGTACAGGTGGGAACGAGAGAACGCCAGGAGACCCAGAGACTTACATCACCCACACTTGAACATGAAGTAACGCAGCTAAAGGCCCAGCTCGCCCAGTCAAAGTCAGAGGTAGATAAAGCAACACAACATATCAAACATCTGGAAGAGGCACTGAAGAAGACTGAGGAGGATAGAGAGAGCGCTAAAGAGAAAGAACAGAGGGCAGCACAACTCGAGGAGCTGTACAAGGAGGCACAGGAGGAAGTCAGGGTGCTCCAGGTAAATGCAGCGTTCTTCAATATGAAGAAAATTCATTTGTCCAACCTTTGTAGTCTGTTTCATCTCTGCTTGAGGCTGACGATTCAAGATTTAGCTGATATAAGAGGAGCAGAAATTTTTTTTTCTTTAAACTGCTTTTTAAAATGCCATTCCCTACATATCGTTCATCTGTACAGCCTGCAATTTATTCCCTTCCTGTTGTTTAGGAGGCTCTGAAGGGCACGGTGCCTGTTGAATCTGCAGCCAAAGACTTTGAAGAGATGAAGGCTGTGCGAGATGAGGAAATCGCTGGACTGCAGCTCCGCTGCAGGGAACTTTCACGCTCCTACAGTGAAACCAAAAATCAGCTGAATGCCACTCAGAAACAGCTGGCTGAAGCTCAAGCTGAGAAGAGTACGGCCCCCTCTCCCACTTTGGAACAGCAGGTGCAGGTGTTAAACAGTAAGGTGGAGGAGCTGCAGAGGCTGCTAGCTGAGGCTGAGAAGAAATATTCATCTGCTCAAGAGGAGATTTCACTACTAAAGAAGGAGGCAGAGATTCAGGCACAGAGCTCCGTGGCTCTTGCTGATCAAATGCAGGTGATGTCGTCTCTGGGTAATGCCATCAAAGAGCTGGAAAATGAGGTGGAAGCCCTGAGAGAGGAGCTACATCAAAAGACCATGCAGGTGGAGGCTCTTCAACACAGGTGAGTGAAAAATAGTGACACAAACACAAAACTAAATATGTCAAATTTAGATGATGAACATGTGTTTTCTACTTTTTACTGAGCTCCACCTTGGTTGGCTACAACAGTAAAATCTTACTTACACATTGATGCACCAGTATATACCGTAAATTCCGGACTATAAGCCGCTACTTTTTCCCCACACTTTGAACACTGCGGCCTATACTAAGGTGCAGCTAATGCATTTTTTTTTTTTTTTCATGCCGCCAAAAACATTTTGCCTCGTAACAGTAGACCAATAAAATTGGTAGGTAGTTCACAGAGGTCCAATGAAATTGTGCGATAAATCAAGCGCACATTCACAATTAAATTATTGTAAATCAGTCATTTGTACTCACCCTCATCAAAATGGAAAACACTCGAAGAAAAGCACATGATGCAGCGGCGAGAAATCATTTACCAAAACAGGCCACATGCGAAGAGCATCTTTAACTCAAGTCTGCCAGTGGATCCTAAATGCGTGGAGCCGTGTCAAAACATCCACCATCACCAACGGGTTTCGAAAGGCTGGACTGCTGCGTGATGAAGAGGACCACGTGCCCTCAAGTGAGAGCGACAACGAAGACACTGAAGTGAGTGACGAGATCCCGAGGCTGTTCAATTCGGACACTGAAGAAGAGGACTTTGATGGTTTTAGTGCGCAGGAGGAAGATGAAGAAGGCGATTAATGACTTTTCCTGGTAGGCTGCAGTA
>VVHJ01055291.1:0-10599 GCA_015107715.1 Tylochromis polylepis
GCGCAAAAAGGAAAGTTTGAAGCCTAATCCTAAAAGTAGAGATAGTGTCTGTCTCCTGAATCCAAACTGGAAGCTGGTTCCACAGAAGAGGGGCCTGAAAACTGAAGGCTCTGCCTCCCATTCTACTTTTAAATACTCTAGGAACAGCAAGTAAGCCTGCAGTGCGAGAGCGAAGTGCTCTAATAGGGTGATATGGTACTACAAGGTCATTAAGATAAGATGGGGCCTGATTATTTAAGACCTTGTATGTGAGGAGCAGGATTTTGAATTCGATTCTGGATTTAACAGGGAGCCAATGAAGGGAAGCTAAAACAGGAGAAATATGCTCTCTCTTTCTAGTCCCTGTCAGTACTCTTGGAAGTTGCTGGAAGCAGATGAAGTAAGCGATTGTCAAATGCTGATTGGTTGACAAGTGGGCTGGAGTAGAGAAAGGAGTGATGTCAAAGTTCACTGGGAATGTAGAACCATAAAATTATTATTATTTTTTTTACTTTGGTTAGTTACATATTAGTTCCATATTTGATAACAAGGACACCCTTACAGAGCTGTACTATTATTTCTTGTATTTTAGATCAGTTAGAGCTTGGGAGTAACTCTCAAGGGCATTGAATCTGGAACTAGGATTCAATTCCTTTGGAACCAATTCTTTTCAGTGGGAGAAAAGTTTCATCACTTATCCAAGGTTAAGTGGATGAATGATGAAATGTTTCTTCCATTGAAAACCACAAAGACAAGAGGAACTGAATTATGTTTTTGAGGCTAGAGAAAAAGGTTAGATGCTAAAACATTCATTAAAGCTGCGAAAAACCTGACCACTTTTGTGAGGAGGCACAGTGCAAATGCTAGGTTTCATTCATTGCAATGTACTGAATTTGATTACTTTAACATTCTTCAACATACTCTTGAATAGACCAGGATGAATACCATCCAGCTGTTCTATAGTATTTAAAAAAAACTCAAAAAAACTTTATATGTGGTCCTTAATGCTTAATTGTCCTGTATATTCAGTTCATAAAGAATGCTAATTGCATTGTTTCTAATTAATTACACAAGTGTAATTAGCATTCTAATTAGTAATGCTTAGAATGACTGGATTGAGTAGAATGCTAATTATACTTGTGTAATTAAAACAATTTATGACCAACCACTGTCTGGATAATGTGTGCATTACTGGCAAAAACAATAGGTCTGTTATATTCATTATTGTTATTTTTTCTGCAACTGTGTCATCTTTGTGAAATAGGGTGTAGTACCAGAATTACACAATTTTCAACATCCAATCAAGATTTAATTTATTTATCAAGATTTAACACTGAAGCGTTCTATGGGAAGGGAGGGAGAGAAGAGGTTAATGGGTAACGGTGAGAGGGAAGATGAGAGTTACATGAAGAATAATATTGGAGAGCTTGTCACAAGTCCTCAAGCAGCGTGTAACGGTGGTTTGGCGAGGAAGGAGCAGCTAGCAGGTTCCATGGGCATGAGGCGTGGAAGTCAATCGGACAACTCGGAGGCTAGTCAGGTAGATAGAACATCAGACCAATTTGGCATTAACAGAAGACCATACAAGCCAGGTATCCACAGCTCTACACAATCCGAACATACATGTGCCGGGGTCAGGTAATTGCCTGCGCCAGCCAATTACAAGGGTAAGGTCTCTCTAATAAAACAGGTGAGAGGAGAGCAGCATGCTTGACTGTAATGGCTACAGCCGCACTCACTCTAGTAGTCTCTCCTACTGCTACAATAATGGGAAGACACCCCGTAGCGGTGCTATGCCATGATAATGGTTGTTACATCACCCCCCTGACAATGATAAGGCTGTCCTCAGCCGGACGCAGCTGATACAACCCCCTCCCGCGCTGCCCCCTTCGTTATACATAACTACTTTAGGAAGTAAGCAGGCTGCTGAGGTATTTTTATACACCATTGTAGCATTGTTACAGATAATAAACAAAATGAGTCCTTGAAATAACCAATATAGAACGTGTAGTGTCACTGGCTAGTCATCTTCTGGAGTCGGTCCTAGACCAGGGAAAAACATTCAAAAATACAACACAAACCACATCTCATCACTTAACCTGGTGCTATAGAACATCAAGCCCGAGGCCTCTCACAGGCAGTGATGTCATGGTTTCAGTGGAACAGAACAAGTAAGCATACCTTACGACACATGTATGAAACCAACCCTGAGTCAACGTCCACCTGTTATCAGTCCAACCAGTAGTGATTTTGGTGCACTGGTGTGGTCTCAAATGATAGCGTGCCCTCTGAACCTGAACGGTTCTGAGGCAGAGACATCTTCAGAAGAGTGCCCCCCTGTACTGTCATCCACTGGTTTCGAGAGTGAGGCTTGAACCCATGCTCCAGTCTTAACTGAGCTCTCGTTGACTTGAGCCTGCCACCCCAAAGGCGGTGCAGAGTCTCAGGAGTAAAAGGGCCAAATGTTCACAAAGTGTCAAGATTGGCTAATCTGTAGCTGACCTCCCCAAACTTCTGAGTAACTCGGGGGGGGGGGCCTCAACAGGGGCGCCAGCTTTGCGGTGATGTTAGACTGGCCGTCTGATCGATGCCATCTGGGGTGACACAGTAGCCCAGGAAAGTAAGTTCCTTTAGGCAGAACTGGCATTTCTGAAGCTTCAACAAGAGGCCCGCTGACCTAAGTCTCTCGAGGACCTCCTGCAGTTCCATCAGGTGCTGCTTAAAGGTAGGAGAAATGACCACAATGTTGTCCAGATAAACTGCACACAACTTGTAAATGAGGCCCACAAGGACATTTTTTATTAGCCTCTGAAAAGTGGCTAGTGCATTGCAGAGGCCAAAACTGAAAAATGCGAAACTGAAAAAGCCTGCAGTGTGAAACAAAGGCAGTTTTGGGGCACGATTCCTCTGAGACTGGCATCTGCCAGTAATCTCTAGCCAGGTCCAATGTTGAAATGAATTGACCTCTCGCTAGAAAGTTGAGAAACTCGTTGACTCATGGTAACGGGTATGAGTCCTTACGTGTTACCTGGTTCAGCCCCCTAAAGTCTACATAGAACTGTGGGTCTGCACCCGGCCTGTTAACGATCACAATGGACCCGGGCCAGGGGCTTTTGGAGGGTTCGATTATGCTGTCTCCCAGAATCTTCTGTACCTGTTCTTCAGTGAGTTGTTTTTTTGCTGGGAAGGTGCGGTATGGGGGGAGGTTAATAGGCCTTGCATCTCTCATGTCGATCACATGCCCCTTTATGTGACCCAAATGACCGTCAAACATATGCCTGAATTGTTCGAGGAGGTCAGCCAGTGATTCTTTTTGACTAGGTACTAGGTTTGCCTCTGCAACTTTAGCCTCCAGCGAGGACTAATATATCAAGCGCCATAATGGACATAATGATCCACCTGAAAAAATAAATCTGTTGGGCAGCTTTCTTAGTCTTCAGACAACAATTCTGATTGCTGAAGTACTGAACGGGACAGGCAAAAAAAATAAAGAAAAAAAAAGCACCATAATGGTGTTGCCCTTGCCCAACAGATCAACTGGCAGTGGACCCATCCAATGGTGTGTCCTGCTGGGATACAAATTGTTCACCTGAACGAGATCGGCTCGCACAGCAAACAGAGGTGCCCGTGTCCAAGGGTGGTGTCGACTGCCACTGTGTTAAAGTTAACTTTAGTCTTTAGTGGAGTATTCCAGGACACTCTGGAGTCCATATCTTCCATGTGCCCTACAATGCATTGCACCGTCTGGAGGGCATCATGTGGGTGAAGCACATTTTGCAAATGGGGGGAGGGATGCCTCAGTGAAACATCCTCCCACCCCAGGGTTTCCCGACTGCCTGCTGGGTGCATGAGCTGCCGGTAGTGACTCGAGCTTCTCCACATCAGCCTGGTGACAGCGATCCTGGGGGAGGCCGCTGGGAGGCTGGCCTGGGTCTGGCAGCATCTCATTCTCTTGGGGTGACCCAGACACAACTTGGGCACGCACGTGTGGTGACCCCTGGGTGGGAGCATTTAAAACAATGCAGTTCTTTTGCCCAGACTTTGTTAGAGGGCGATGTAGGGTTTGGAAGGCCAACTGGCCCTAAAGCCACGTGGAGTTCATGCACGCACAGCAGCAGGTTCATAACCAAAGCAACCGGCATGCGGTACAGTGCATCCCG
Organism: Tylochromis polylepis; assembly: GCA_015107715.1. Classification (NCBI taxonomy): domain Eukaryota; kingdom Metazoa; phylum Chordata; class Actinopteri; order Cichliformes; family Cichlidae; genus Tylochromis; species Tylochromis polylepis. Next base: position 4,140 of record VVHJ01055291.1, read on the forward strand.
ATACCTCTCTAGGGAGTGTGTACACATGAGTTCGATCTGTTCATGCACCTTAGCTTGCTGAACTCGCCTAGCACGTGAGCTACGAATGTTGGGAGGGACTCCTCTGGTGCTTGGACGCGGTCAAGAATGCCCTGCCAAACGTGCTCTTGGTTATCGGCTGATACGAACACTGATTCAAAGAGTTGGCAATAATATGACCATGTGGTAAAGTAAGAGCTGAGTGCCCTAAACCATTTACTAGACTCTCTCATGAGGAAGTGGAGCAGCTCACTCAAAATCTGTGTCGGTAAGATGTAGTGACGATCTGTAGCTGTCCACAGCTTGAAGCCACTCCTCCAGAGACACTCCTGTGTCTCCAGTGAACACTGGAGGCCCAAGCTTGGCTGGAGATGTTAGCTCCTGCTCGGCCTCCTATCAGCTTGGTCAGCATGAACAGACGCAGAAAAAGCCACCTCCCGATGCTTCACTTGGGGAAAAATATCTGAGCCTACCATCTGCAGGTCCGGGAGATGATGAAGTTCCAGAGAATAATGTTCGGGTGCCACTCTGCAATGGCGGTCTGGTGAGAAAGGAGCGGCTAGCAGGTCCTGTGGGCATGCGGCGTGGAAGTCAATTGAAAGCTAGTCAGGTAGATAGAACATCAAACATTTATTTGACATTAACAGAGCAAGACCATACAAGCCAGGTCTCCACAGCTCTACACAATCCGGACATACATGTGCCGGGATTAGGTAGTTGCCCGTGCCAGCCTGTTACAAGGTAAAGTAAAGTCTCGCTGATAAAACAGGTGAGAGGAGAGCAGCATGCTTGACTATAATGGCAACGGCCCCTAGCGGTTCTATGCCATAATAATGGTTGTTACAAGTGGTTGGCTGGGTTGAGAGCAAAGCAAGCTGGCAGGAAAACAGCCGAGAAGGAATCCCATGAATACTTTGATTGTTGTAGAATATATACACAAAGCACGACTGACTAGTTACCACTTGTGGCTGAGACGATACTCCGACACCAGACGTCTGCCACGTCGCTCCTTAAATAGCATAGCTGATGATACCTGATGCTCCACGGGTGTGTCGGGGAGTCCCGAGGGGTCACAGTCCCGCCTGCCTGCTCCAAAAAGGGAAATGACATAAACAACAACAAAACACACGCCATCCCAGCTCCTAACAACAACGGTGATAAAAACAAAGAAAAGTAAAAATGAAGTTAGTTAAAAACAGTAAAAGCAAGACTGGAATTGCATAAGAGAGAAGTCCAAATTGCATTAATAAATAATATGTTCACTATAAAACTAAGAAAAACAGCTGTATGAATGTGTAATACAAAAACGGGGATAAGAATGAATGAAGAGTTATTATCCAGCTTTATAGAAAAAGGTAGGAATGATTTCCTGAAGTGTTCTTTATGACAGCGAGGTTAAATCAGTCTGCTGCCTCAGAAGTGGAGTGGAGCGCATGTGATGGGTTGTCCATGATGGAGAGCAGTTTGTTTAGGGACCTCCTGCCCCTCACTGACTCAAATGCCTCCAAATTCTAACTCATGAGGTGCCCAGCCTTGCAGATTAGTTTGTTGATTCTGCTGGTATCTCTGGGACTCATGCTGCCCCCACAGCAGAATGTAAAACAGAGGGCTCTTGCTGCCACTGACTGATAGAAGATCTTGAACATCTTGCTAGATGTGGAGTCTTCTCATCTCCTTCTTGTACACAGTTGGTCCCCCAGTCCAGTCTATCATACAGAACGTCCAAGTACCTGTAGCTGTCCACTGTTTTAACTTCTTCACCCGTGATGTTGATGGGCCTCTCTGACGTTGTGGCAGTCCATTCATGTGAAATGTTTTGGTAGTTTTGGAATTTTGGTATTGAAAGGTATGCTAAGTATCAGTTCTGGTGATGTCTCAGGTTGGGTACTGAACTCAGTACTTTTTAGGGGACTGATGAAATTACTGAGATTGGTACTACTGAAGTTGTTGAAACTGGTACTACTGAGAACTGATTCACAAAAAAATTTCAAATTGTGCCAAACCAGAGCACATCTGAGTGAGAAAGAGAGCGAGACCATGTGACCTCATTACTGTGAGACGTTAAAGGACATACACATTTTTAAAAACTTAATTGCAAACAACGCTATCTGCAACATTTGTAATTAAAAATGCAAAGCAACACATGACAATGAATTTAATCTGAGGAAACACTTTAGAAAATATATATACAATATATAATATAGTATTTAATAGCCTAAAACCCAAATTCACCAAAGAACATGTGGCTGAAGTGAACATGTCTCTCACCATATTTTGTTCAAGTAATTAAGTGGTTGGATAAGTTCTCTTTTTAAAAAAAGACTGTCTTACTTAACATTTTAACTTGATATTTTTACACCGACTGCACTACGTGTAGTGACCGAAATGTGAGATTGCAGATACAAGCGACGAAAATGAGCTTTCTCAGAAGGGTGGCTGGCCTCTCCCTTAGAGGTAGGGTGAGGAGTTTGGCCATCCACGAGGAGTTTTAGAGTAAAGCCACTACTCCTCCACATCAACAGGAGCCAGTTGAGGTGGTTTGGGCATCTGACAAGTATGCCTCCTGGGTGAGGTATTCTGGGATGTCCCACTGGGAGGAGATGCCGGGGCAGACCCAGGACACGTTGAGACTATATCTCTTGGCCGGCCTGGGAACGCTTTGGTGTTCCCCCAGACAAGCTAGAGGAGGTGGCTGGGCAGAGGGAGGTCTGGCCTTTTATGCTTGGGCTGCTGCCCCTGTGGGTCGCAGCAGCGGTTATTCTCCCGGATAACCGGAAGAAAATGGATGGCTAGATGGGTGGATGGAGGTTACACTGTGACAATGATGTCAACATCACAGATATTGTCAGGCATCTGGTGTGGTGTGTAAAATTCAGTAAAATAACAAAAGTTTTTAGTTTAAATATGGACTTCTTTTGGTAAGATTTAATCATTTGAAACTACTATTTCAAAATAGGTACTGACAAAACTAACACTGGGAAATAGTGCATGCAAAATCCCCAACTCTAGTGATGTCCCTAGTTAGCACAGATTTCAACTTGGAGCTGTTTTTCAAACAACATTAGACGTCAAGAAATACCAGTGATTGTAAATCTGCGTCAAAATGTTTGTTAGGTTGCCTTTCTGTTTTGAAAAAGCGTAGATAAATAGATAAAAGTGCTTGCATGAATGGGTGTGAATGGGTAAATGAGGCAAGCTGTAGAAAGTGATTTGAATTGGTCAGGTAGAGTGGAAAATCACTGTATAAGAACCAATCAGTTTACTGTTTACCATTTTCTTCTCTGCTTTATAAAGTCATGATCCTATTAAAGTTCCACTCCCCCTTTAGGGAGCGCTAAAGTTTTCTGAATAATGTTGATCTTTACCAGGATGGAACACTCTAAAGAACACTGTTCCCCACAGAGTGTGGTTTGTACTGTTTGCAAAGTGTAATGTCTCATTCTTCTTGTGAGAGAGTGGAATGTGAAGGAGTGTGTCTGTGACATTTATGAGGACAAAATGATCTTTGGTACTTGTTATTCAAGTATATAAAACAAATTAACGTGTGTATGTCTCTGTGTGTGTTTGTGCACAGGCCACATCCTGCTTTCCATTTACTTCGTCATTTGGAGTATTTGAGCAGGACTTGTGAAATACATTGTCATAATAGCAAAGCCAAACACAGTGTCTGGAAGCAGAGAGAGGTACATGGTGTTGCTAAGAACACATAAATCCTCATCAATAGTCTCTGTGTAAAACCAAGGTGAGGCAAGGCAGTACCAGGCACACGCCCCAAGTTTGATCTTTGACAGACAGGGTGGAAAAGACAGGTATTCATAGTCTTGGTAAATAAGGATGTTTACACAATTTAACATTTGTCCAACTTGATACGTCAGTGAAGGCAAATTATCGTGACTGACTATACTAAGATGCAACCAGAGTGCGAAGTGCACCTGTAAAAGGCTCCATCAATAATGATTTCATTATCTTAAATTTTAAACTACTTTGCAACTTTTTAAAGCCATCTTTTATAAAGCAATCATTTGAAAGTGATGTTATGTAAATTATCAGCGTAATTTGTCAGGTTGCCAGTGAAATGTTGCTGGTGTTGTGGGGGTGTGCCAAAGATCATCTATCAAAAAGATGAACTTCAGGATCATTTTGTCTCATGGCGAAGAAATTAAATATGCAAAAAAAATTACAAGAGGAGTTAGAGCAAGAGATCCGATCAAACAATATTTTAAAAGCCATACCAGAGCTAAATCCAGCACTTATCAGTTAAGCTTCTGTTCTCCTGTTAGAAGAGTCTGCGTTTACAGTACATCACCACACCTAGGAATGTTTAGCAAGCCTGATCTTCGTCTTAATTCTGCACTAGCTCATAGTTAACACCTTGTTGCATGTCATCCTTACTCTTTGTCTCCACAATGTCCTGTTTCTATCAAATAAAGGCAGAAATAATAAAAAAAACAATCTTTCAGCCACAGGGTGGCTGTAGCGCAGAAGGTGGAGTAGGTTGTCTACTAATCACAAGGTTGGTAGTTTGATCCCTCTCTGCAGCCCAGAGTATCCTGGGCAACGTAATGAACCCCAAGTTGCTCTTCAGTGTGTTCACTGGATTATGAAGTTGTGGGATAGAAAGCACTTAGGTGTAGAAAAAAAGTGCTTTTATGAATGGGTGAATGACCGTCTGAGTGCTCACGTAGAGTAGAATAGCACTATATAAGAATCAGTCAGTTTACTAAATAAAAACATGAATGTTAAAATAAAGTGCATCGTGGACCTTGATCTTCCTCACCAGTGTCAGATCCCTTACAAACAAAACAAAGGAGCTACAATCAGAGATTTACTACAACAGTTTTGTCCGGGAGTGTTTTCTACTGATAGTAATTGAATCCCGGCTCCATCCACAAATCCGAGATGCCTCAGTGGAGTTACCGGGCTAGACCCTACACTGTCAGGACAGGGTCTGGCAGGACAAAGACTCCGGTCGGGGAAGAGGCGGGGGGCTATGTGCTCATGTTCTTCAGGACTGGTGCCATAACTGCAGAATTATGCACAATAGAAGCCATGTCCAATCAGTGCAGACCCTTTTATCTACCTGGCGAGCTAATGGTAGCCATAGTTACTATTGTTTACATCCCCCTCGATGCTAACGTTAGCTCAGCACTCAACCACCTCCAAATTGTCATCAGCAAACAGCAGAGAGAACACCCAGAGGGCATCCACATTGTTGCTGGGGACTTCAATAAGGCATGTTTGAACTCTGTACTCGCCGAATTCCACCAACATGTTAAGTTTCCTACAAGGAGGGACAGGACACTGGACCATGTGTACAGCAACATCAAGAAGGCCTTACAAAGGGACAAAGCGACTCTGACCACCTCTCTCGGCTCCTCGTCCCTGTTGCCTTCAGGAAACAAACCCCTCCAAGCACCCGGGCCACTAAAACATGGCCAGATGAGACTGAAGAAGTCACTTGGATGAGTGACTGAAAATGCTACGTCCAGATGAACAGAATCAACTTTTTGGGATAGCCAGATGATGCTCTCCTTCAGCTACAGGACTATAAATGGCCAATCTATTCTATTCTATTCTGACAGAAAGAGAGTATACAGTATTTTACCCTTTGGAACAATCAGACTTACATGACTTAATTAGTTAAAAGTCTTAATGTCTAGATTGTCATTATGACCATTACAATGTGGAGACTTAAAAAAAAGATTTTTTGTATGAATGTTACAGTCTGGTACGGTTCTAACTATGTTTTTGTTTTTTTATTTATAATTGGCTGTTTACTGCCCAAAAAGACACCTAGGAAGTAGATTTGAGTAAATTTATGTGCAGGTTTGCTTGTCTATGGAGCTTGGAAAGAAAGCAACTGGACTTCTTTAAGTTTATTGAAGACATTTCATCTCTCATCCAAGAAGCTTCAGATCAGTACTTGTTTACTTATTGCAAGTAATAAATTAACTGGCTCAATTGTAACTGAGCATGAGTCTTACTAGAAGAAGACCGAACAGAGAGCAGAAAAATCAACAGCCCAGCTCTAACAAGGCAGCTGTACTAAAGGCATAAAGCATCTTCATGGAGGAACCTCAGCTTTGGTGAAATTCATGGCTTGCAGACTTGAGGAAGTCCAAATATCAATGATGGCTATAATTTGTTAAAAAAGTTTATATAATATTTTTTGTACTAACATTCAAATATTTCTTTGGTGATGTACAGAGACAAAAAAGCAAGTACTGTCACTGTCCAGATGTTTATGAACCTGACCTAATAAATCTAGCGTTACTGTCATTGGCACTGGTTTCATTATTCACTTCAGTTCAATTCAATCTTATTTATACAGCGCCAAATCACAACAACAGTCACCTCAAGGCGCTTTATATTGTAAGGTAGACCCTACAATAATACATACAGAGAAAAACCCAACAATCATTTGAGTTCACCACAATGCTAC
>VVHJ01055293.1:0-10067 GCA_015107715.1 Tylochromis polylepis
GGTGTCATAAAATTAGGAGACCCTAATATATGCACGCATATACACAAACATTACACCTCATGGAGGATTTACAACTGGGGCTTGGCTGTATAAAATGCTTACACACAAATAGATTTTTGAGATTGTGGATGGAAAACCGGCAGAAGCGGATCTCCCGTGCCTAGGACACGTTATTAAGTGAGGAAATAAAGGTTTTGTATCTACTGAGTTCCGGTGTCGTGTCTGGGAGCCCGAGGGAGAATTCAAGACCTGGGGAAGTGTTTTAAAATCTTAACAAACACCAAGATAATAAAGGGTAATTTTAAGTTCAGTCTGTTATTCTGTCTCTGAATGTATTATATGGCAGAATTCCAATGTGAAACATAATAAATAAATATATTATGATTCAAATGTGCCTTATCTAATCCTTAATGATGCATTTAGCTGAGACTGTGTGCAAAAGAAACATTAGGGAATTACAGTGTGTGTGCACATGTATGGAGATCCATGCATGCACATCTGTCGTTGTTTGGAAACATTTATTCAGCTATTTATTTACAGTCACATTATATGCAATGAAAATTAAATCGTCTTTATTTATACAGTTCTTTATACAGTTTTATACAATTACCACACATCATCAAAACAGAGATGGAGCCACAAAAAGAAAGATAAATAAGAAGTAAAAACATGGAACACTAGATAAAACAAATTTCATCATTTTCACTGAAAAGTTTTAGGTTGTGTTGAAAACGGGAGCCGTGAGAATAAAATGAGAGGACAAAATAAGGAATAGAAATTTGAGTAGAAGATTCACACCTCAGCTCAGAGCAAGTATCTTACTATTCCTCTAGTGTTTCTGTTTTCCTCCTCTGGGACAATACTGACGGATGAGAACTGACAGCAACAGGCTCGGTAGGCTAGTTTTTGCTATTTAGTCTATTTGTACTGTAAGACACTAACAAACCCACATTTTTAACATTGCACTACTAAATCTTAACAGCAATATTTCACATTTCTCTTAAATTGTATAATGTTCAGCTCTTTAACTTCTGCCATTTTAATCATTAGACCCAATGTTGTTGCATAAAACGTCATTAAACAGAACTTTGTGGTAGAAAGTCTGCTAACAGATTAGCATCCTTGCACTTAAATCTGCTAGTGGCCATGCTAATGCAATATTGGGCTGTTGCTGGTCATAATCAAACAATCAAAAAGCAGGAGAAACAGGGTTTCTGGGAAATGTAGTACTATTTTGGAGAACTCTTCATAAACCAGGCAGAGTACTTTTGCACTTTCTTCTAATCATACCACGATAGCAAAGTTAACAGATACATAATTATACTGATGCTAAAGAAGACAATCAGGATTAACCTGAAGACAGGATTTTGACAACATAAGTCAGCGTAAAACTTTTTGATAAAATGGTCAACAAATAACAAAGAGTATAAGACCTTTGCCTTGAAGCTCAGTTAAAATCTTAGATGATGCAATCTTGTTGGTCCCCCAGCTTTATGGAAGCAAAATGCTAAACTGTGTTGTGGCTCTTTAATTTATACTTTGTGAGCCATTCAACTGGTACACCATTCAGAGGAAGTGTGCAGTTGAATATGCATAAATCCAGTGCACATTGCTTTCCTCTGTCAATAGGTGTGCTGCAAATGCATATGTTTGTAAACATCTCTATAGGATGCACTCAGTGTAACATGGAGTCATACAAAGAGATCCCAAAGTGACATGGAATTACGGAATTACGTGTAAAACTGAAACATGGTTAAAAATTTATTAAGTCAGACATCATGTCATAAAACTCAACAGGCGTTTGGTTTATTATTGAAACAAATGCCCTGCTATGCACATGATGCTGTATACATGTGTAAGTTACTATGTGAGCGTCTTTAGCGGATGGGGGCCTTTAGAGCAGCATCCACCTCCTCCTCGGGCAGCAGTGTGTGCCACTGGGCCACAGGACGCCTAGGATTGGCCAGCATGTCTGACCAGTGGCGCAGCCCGACGCCTGACGCACCGTAACCAATCCAGCACTTGCCAATGGGATCGTTGCTGCCCAGCTTGTCATAGTCGTATACGGTGATCAGCACCTGAATTTTCTGTGTGAGGAGACAGATGAGGGTCAGGTGTGCACTTTTATTCTTTGTTAAACATGCAGCTGAAGTTGAGGGATGTTATTGTAAAGCTTTTGAGTAGACTCAGTTTATGATAGTTGGTCAAGTTTAACTATTGGGTAATGCAGTCCTATGAAAAGAAAGTTTTAACAGCACTCACTAGGTACAATCCATGATTCAGTAGCTTGCTAAAGGTGATTACCTTTAGCAGTAATTACTTGAATTAAATTTTAACTCACTCTTCAACAATTTTGCTTCAAGACATTGAAGTTTGAGGGCTTTCGTTTATGCACAGCTCTCTTAAAGTCCTACCACAGCATTTCAATCAGGTTGATTTTGACTGGTCATTGCAACACCTTCATTCTTTTGTTTTTCAGCCATTCTGTTGCTCCTGTGCTTGGGATCATTGTCTTGTCACGTCATTCTGGAATGGTAGCACTTTGACATTTATAATTTAATCTGTTCACACCTAGTGTAAGCATCATCATCATCAGTGAGACCCCCCACCCCCCAAAAAAAATTTTAAGCAACAAATTGCAAAAATGCTCGATGTAGCAATTATGATACAAATTAAAACTATATGAAATAATATTTGTAAATTAATTTATTTTTTAAAATTTGTCAAAAGGTTCAATAAACACTCTTTTTTAATTAAATTTTTCTGACAATTATTACATGGTTCCAGCTTTAAAAGGGTTAAGACGTGTAGTGACTGGTCTTCTTATCTATCTTTTGGCAAGAAAGCAAAAGAGTGCTGCTACCTTCCACACTAATACATTTTAATTTTAAACTTATATTATTCCAGTTTTCTCTGCCTCAGTCTCCTGTAAAACTATATAACATGCTGATCATGTACACTGGGTATTAGTGAACTTTGCAAATAATACAACATATTAGAGCTGTGGCATGAGTATCATTAGAGGAAGCTGGGGCAAGAGCAAAGGAAAATCTCTGCAAGAAGCACAAGATGAAATCACAAAAACTATGCGAGCTAGGTAAAAATGTTGCCTTTATTGTTGTGAGTTTCAAGAGCCAGTCGAGAGGGAAACATGGGGGATAGTTTCCAAATGTTTGTGTTTCTTCTCATTCAGACTTAAACACAGTCTTGGAATTTTCAGTCTAAAACTGGCCCAGCAGTATTTCTAACAGCCTCTTTCTTAGGCCTCCTAAAATGGCAAAATAGTGCATAAGCTGAATGCAACCACAGAAACAAACTTACACACTCTATGTAAATTTATGCCCTGTCCATTGATGCAGCTCTCTGGTCTAAATATGATGTGGTCAAACTGTGATGCATACAAACCTGGATCTGGGAGAATGGGATTTCGAAGCTGAAGCTCTCATTGAAGTAAGGATTCAGTGTGTTTTGCTTGACTGACGTCTTCTTCTTCTTGATTCGTTTGCCGTTGTGTTGAAGAACTACCTTAACGAAGGGATCTGCGAGAGAGAGAGAAAGACATGACATCAGAATAACGAGTTAGCAAAGCTATCCAGTAGAAGCCTGAGTCTTTAGAACAACCATGAGTGTATGTGTGTTCACCTGACAGTCCTCCAACATCCATCTTCTTTAGATTCTTGGCTTCCATAACATTAACTGTTAACTTTCCAGCAGTGGGGACATAACGAAGGGAAATGCAGATATCACCAAGCTTCTCTTGCTGTCAGGAACAAAAAATAAACACAGGGATTTAGTTATCTTGCCCCAAACTGGTATGTACCATTAGATTTATCATGTTTCCAGCAGATGGAAAAACACATTTACCTCCTCTTTTTCTCCTCCAACCAGATCCCGCCATTCATGTATTGGCTGTCCGAGGTCTATAGAGTTCATGGGGATCTTAATTTCACCAATGACATCATGTTTACCAAAACGGTCAAAGTCAAAAACTTGCAGCACCAAAGTCTGACCGCCCAGTTCACTATACGGTATCTGCAGAAGAAAATTATTAACAATGTTGAGCGATGAGGTGGTACTCAGCGATTTAAAAATGCATCATATAATATCATCAGTCTGATTCAAACCTTAAAGGTGAAGGTCTCATTAAACACAGGGCAGAGGTTCTTGCGCTGGACTTTGGTTTCAAATTTCTTTTTCTTGTCTGGCAGCATGTAGACTTTGACATATGGGTCTGAGGTCCCACCCATGTCCATGGCTGGGAGATCCTGAGCCTGTAGGATGCCAACTATCAGCTGCAAGAGGAGGGAGGAAACAGATGTCAGATGAAAGTCATAAAATCTTTCTGTTATTGGGTTAAATGCATTTGTACCTGATTATCGGTGAAGTTATAATCCAGTGTGTACTCCAATTTGCCAAAAAACTCTTTCTCCTCCTCCTCCTTCCCTTCCTCTCCATCCTGGAAGACACACAAATTGGATAGAAGTTAACACACCATACTGTTAGGTTCACAAAAAAAATACCATGATTCTACAAAATGTCTAATATATGGAAAAGAAAATGAACAAGGAAGACTTTAATATAAATACTTAAATATAAAATTCTGGTTTGGAGTTTGTGAACCCTTTGATGAAATAATCTATATCATACACTGTTTATATTCTCCAGTGCCCAAAAACAAATATTGGCAGTTCTGACTCTGTCAGCTCTTTTTTGTGTTTACCCTAGTGCACTGTGGCTGCTGTGTGCAGTTTAAGCAGTGATTTCAGCCATCAGTAGTCTCAACCTGGATAAAGGCCAAACAGCTGTGAACAGTTAATCAGTGATTACAATCAGATACAAAACCCAGAGCAGCAGCTAACTCCATCTGTTGACATGTGGAGGGTGGAGGATGTATACAGCCACGGATCTTTCTTGATTCACATCCCAATCATAATAATAACAATACCCTCATTTCTTGATTTCAAATTTGATACTGCAGCCAGCAGCTGTTAGCTTAGCCACAAGATTGTAAAAAAGAGGAAAAAAGAACCTACATTCTGCTACCATTTGGGATAAATTAGGCTAGTAATTCCTCTTCTTTCTATTCTCAATAGCTGCTAAGCTAACATAAAGAGCTCATGCAAATGTGAATTAATTAATTTACTTTATGACACAGCGTAGGGAGCTATCAGTGGTATTCCCAGTATCCTCCAGGAACTTCATGCACATTCTCACCACATGAAGCCAGGCATTGTTGTACACCAGGAGGAACTCAGGACCCGCTGTACCAGTCAGAGGTCTGACAATGGGTCCAAGGATTTCATCCTGATGGCAGTTAGGGTGAATTTTGCATAGCCTGTTGCATAGCCTGTAGAGATCTGTGTCCCTCCATGGATATGCTTCCTCAGACCATCACTGACCCACCACCTGAATAATGTTACAGGCATCATAACGTTCTCCACAGCTTCTCCACACCCTTTGACATCGGTGAGCCTACTCTCATCTGTGGAACATAGGACATCAGTGGTGGACCTGCCAATTCTGGTCTTCTATGGCAAATACCAATAAAGGTTCACAGTGCCAGGCAATGAGCAGAGGGCCCACTAGAGGACATTGGGCCCTGAGGCTACCCTCATGAAATCTGTTTTTGATTGTTTGGTCGCACACATTCACAGCAGTGGCCAGTTGGATGTCATTTTGTAGCTCTGGGAGTGCTTATCCTGTTCCTCCTTGCACAAAGAAGCAGATGCTGATGGTTAAAAATCCTCTAGAGCCCTGTCCAACTCTCTTAGAGCAATTGTCTGTGTCCTTGAATCTCCTCCATGCTCTTGAGAGACAGCAAACCTTCTGACAATGGCACATATTGATGTGGTATCCTGGAGGAGTTATACTATCTGTGTAACCTCTGTAGCCACATGCTACCAGTGTTGACACTGGTAGCAACACCGTAGCCAAATGCAAAACTAGTGAAAGATGAGGAAATAAAAATCCTCCACCTGTAAAATCATTCCTGTTTTGGGGGTTGTCTCATTGTTGCCTCTCTAGTGCACCTGTTGTTAATTTCATTAACACCAAAGCTAATTAACAACCCCCTCTAACTGACAACATCAATACAAATTAAATTATTTTTACTGATTAAAATGTGTTCCTTTCATTTTGTTGAGCACTGTGTATTTACAGCTCTATGAAAAAAAGCTACTAAAGCTACTGTTTCAAGTGTTACTTTAAAAGCACATAACTGATTGAAAACAAGAATATCCTCAACCCACAGTACGGGAATTTTAGACCAAACTAAGCATAATTACCAAGTAGTGCAGGTTTTCTTCTTTATGAAGAAAAGAAATTCATCTTTTCTCACCTTTTTCTCCTCTCCATCCTCTCCCTCCTTGTCCTTCTTCCTGCGTCCTCGTCCTCCCTTCCTCTCGCGGACCTTCTTGGGCTTTTTGCCCTTGTTGAAGCACTTCTTGTAGATGCAGAATCCCAGGCAGCCCACAAGAGCAAGGACCACAACCACAATGGCACCCACAGCCCACATGGGCACTGGAGAAAGGAGTAAGAGGAAGGAGAAAGGTACATTAGTGCTGTATAAAAAGAAAACAGTGATCACACTGCCCATGTCAGAAAGTCTCAACAATCTGGGAACAAAGAAAATAATCGTTGTCTGAGGCACAAAAATATCAATATTTTTTTTTCCAGAAAATTCTTTCTAGAAAATATAGGGTTATGATCACCACATTTGACTTAGACCTCAGAGTGTTGATGTGCTGCACTAACTAGTAATTATTAGCACACTAACCTGTGATGATGAAGGTGGCTGGTTAAAATCATATTATTAGCATTCTTACTGTGAGCATTTATCTCAAAGCACTACTGTTTCTAAGTACAGTATCAAAGAAATGGTAGCTAGCTATGCTGTAGATGAGTAAATGAACTTAAAACTGACTTTATAAAATATTTTCTTTTAGGGTCAGCATTTTATCAATTGATTTTTTTCATATGTCTGCCATTCCTCTCAGGATGAGTTGGAATAACCTTAAGAATGTGACTGTGTGTGACTTGCATGAGATGTGAGATCAACTTACGCTTGAGTTTATGATCTTGGAGAGGAGGACAGAATGGTCACATGGAGAAGAAATGAGAGGGGGCAGAATGGAAAAAATGAATGACAGGATGATTAGATGATCTTTGAAATGGAAGAGACTGAGACAGATACCCTGATCTAGTTTCTTATGCAGAATTTTCATTTAACATTTTCCTTAAGTTTAAATTATGAGTTCGTCATTTTTTTTCTTTTAACTTAACATAGCTTAAACTGTAAAGTTATGATTAGATAATCGTGTGCTCACTTGGCAGATGTGTAAGCTCATTAAAGAACTTGTTCTTCATGCTGTTAAACTGGTGGTGGGAGACGGGTGGTGGAGGGGGTGGCCGCTCCTTTTCCTCCTCCTCAGCTGCCCGGCGGAGTCGCACCCCAGCCATGTTGACCAGTCGCATTGTTGCTCTGTAAAAATATAAGGAAGCAGACAAACAATAAATAACATCATCCAAGCTAATCGTAAACAAAGCTTGACGGAGACAGCGGCGTGATGATAGAATTGCAAATCTGCAGATTTAGGAGACAGAAAGCCAGAAGGGATGCCGATTCTATGTTCACAGACAGTCAGCCCTTCTCTTTGTGTGTTTGTACACCACTACTGCGTGTCATTAAATTGCATATTCTCAGTCTCCCGTAGTGCATTTGTTTATGTATGCTTTCATTTTTTTCTCCTTCCCCTCATGCCCCTCCCTGAATCTGGTTCTGAAAGAGATCTCTTCCTGTTATGTGGGAGTTTTTCCACTGTCATCAGGCGCTTGCTCACAGGGGATCATCTGATTGTTGTTTTCCTTTTTATATTGTAGAGCCTTATAAAGTGCTTTGAGGTGGCTGTTGTTGTGGATCAGCAACCACATATAAAAATATAAAGGCATATGAAAATAAAATTGATATGAAATGAATCAAATCAATTTAATTCATTGTTAAAAATTAAATTCGAGTTTGCCCTGCAACAGATTGGCGACTTGTCCAGGGTGTACCCTGCCTCTCACTGGGTGCACAGCAGAGGTAGGCTCGTGCTGCTGAAGTGAATTCATCTTAATTTATATTAATGACTATTTGTATGGTTAATGAAATGGTTGTGATCAGACAGCTACACATGAATGACAATGCTGGCCAGCTTTTGGGAACAGTATTACAAATTGGTTCTGGGAAGGTTAAAACCACTACTAAATTTAATCTGTAGATCAATTGGATTTCTTAATGTTAATTTTACCTATATGAAACAACAAAATTTGCAGCTACAAAGCGCAGTACATTCAAAATTCAGAATCACAGTATTAATAGCTCTTCTCGCTGTTTCACTCTGTTTCAAATGTGCCCGGATTTCATTCTCTGTCCTTTTTGACCTTTGACCTGGCTGTAATCCCTTTAATCCTCTCTTCCCTCACCTCACTCTCATGCTCACAGTGTGTGCTTAGTCTAAATCATTGTGTTTTATCAGGTAAGTGAAATATTCAAACTCATTTATGTGTAAGTGGGAACTACTGTAACTTCACCACTTTTACATAGACTACTGTTATGTAGTTTAATCTGTAGTATTAGGTATTCACATATTTCATACATTTTTTCAAACTAGGTAAGACAGATAAGGTAATCTTTACCTTTTCTGAATGTATAATAATATAGTATGATACTATAATACAGAAGGAAACTGAATTACCTGAGTAAAGTCAGGCGCTTTTAGAATTCCACTTAAATAAAAAACGCATGTACATGTACAAGCTTAATAGCACAATCAACATATTCTAGCCTACATATGCAACAGTTTAAGGAAACTGTTTTTGCATGATATTTAATTTCATTATTTAGAGAGAGGTTTTACGAAAAAAAAAAGCGGCCCCTTTGTGGCCCCTACAATTTGTAGTGAAACTTGAAAAAGGTAAAATTTGTGGCTTCCTGCTTCAACCAATACATTTCAAACGGTACAACTTTAGCTTTGAAGGCAAACAGTTGATGTTTCTGGTTTGTTTTGCACTTTTCACAGTTTGCGCGTGTGTGGACAAGTGACCACAGCAATTTGTTAGTGACCAAAGCAATCAAAGGAAGGTTTTTAATTGACAGCCAGGAAACTCCAGAACCAGTTACCTACCAGTTGGAGAATACACATTTTCCCCTTGCAACCAGACATTAACAGTAGGTTGCTAAGAGGACTAAGTCTGTATGACTAAGGTCTGATTTATTGTCTCAGAGACATTTTTCCAGGTTTTCTCAAATCCAAAGCTTCACTTAATACAACCTGATGTTAAAATTTAAAATATGATCACCCAAAGGAAAAAATAGACAATAAAGTAAGGCATATATAATTTGGAGCTTTTTGCTAACAAGTTGTTATTTTGTGAACATCTATGTTTCTCAGTTAGAACCACTGCTCTTTCCTGACTCTTGGTTTAAAAAAAAAAAAAATTGGGGAGAGCCAAATTGCTCTGGCTGGGGACTTCACTCACCAATAGCTGATAACAAATAAAATGTTAACACTAATACACTTTTAGCCCATATGAAAGTGGCTACATTATATCAGTTTCTACAATGTAGCAAACTATTACAAATACAACCCTGTAGCATATTACTCATACTACTTATAGTAGCTGAGCATATAAATAAGTTACATCATAGCAGACCACAAGGTTAGCTACCCACTTAAGTGAAATCTTAATATCCAGTCTCTTTCTACCAACTCTCTTCCGTGTATGCTCTGAAATTAAAAAAAAAAAAAAACTTTACAAAACAGAAAAATAAATTATTTACATTTTTGTATTAAATGAGAGGTACTGTCTAAAAATAACTCAGCAAGGTATACAAGCCTTAAAGTAAGATTTAATGTAAAATATTAACAAAAATCAGATTTTACCTTCTACCCCTCGGTCACTGTAATGAATTGAGATGAGGGGGGAAAAATAGCAACTCTCAGTTTCTGATAACTATGCCTTTTTCTAAAGGACGCATGTGCCCTGTAAGGATTTCCAGCTGTCAGTTGTTGCACTCACAGGGAAAC
>VVHJ01055294.1:0-17145 GCA_015107715.1 Tylochromis polylepis
AAACATCTGGATGATCCCCAAGAAAATATTGTGTGGACTGACGAGACAAAAGCTGAACTTTGTGGAAGGTTTGAGTCCCGTTACATCTGACATAAAACTAACAGCACTTCATAAAAAGAACATCACAGCAACAGTCAGACATGGTGGTGGTAGTGTGATGGTCTGGGGCTGCTCTGCTGCTTCAGGACGACTTGCTGTAATTGATGGAACCATGAATTCTGCTCTCTGCCAGAAAATCCTGGAGGAGGACGTCCGACCATCAGTTCATGCCCTGAAGCTCAAGAGCACTTGGGTTATACAGCAGGACAATGACCAGAAACACACCAGCAGGTCCACCTCTGGATGGACGAAATGAAGGTTTTGGAGTGGCCGGGTCAAAGTCTGGGCTTAGATAAGACTGAGAAGCTTTGACGTGACCTTAAACAGGCCGTTCATGCTGGACAATCATCCAGTGTGTCTGAATTAAAACAAATCTGCAAAGAGGAGTGGGCCAAAATTCCTCCACGCTGACGTGAAAGACTCACTGAAGAGTTGCACTAGTTATTAGGTTTAGGTGGAAATTGCTTTTTCACACAGGGCCAGATAGGTCTGGATAGCTGCCTTTTGTATTTACTTGGGTTATCTTTGTCTAACATTCAAATCTGTTTGATGGCCTGAAACATGGAAGTGTGACAGAGAAAGGAAAGAACTGTAGCTCCTGGGATCACTGGGACGTGCAAACCCTTCCACCACAATAAGATGGAGATTCATGGAGGGACATTTAAATATTCCTACTTTCATAAAGATATATTACATGTGCGTTTTTGCAATTGTTTATGTTTCTAAGCATCCATTTTTTTTAAAATGCTACAGACACTGATCATGAAAGCACACAAATCACACTCTTTTGTGATGGAATATCTGACTCTCGAAATCAGATTTATTACCTCGTGATTTAGTTTTGAGTTTTTTGCTTTTAGTTCAGTTTAGTTTCCGTTGTTTTCTTTTAATTTGGTATATGGTCAGTATATGGATACACCGAAGTCTCCTCAGGCTGGTTATATTGAGAAATACTACAACTGAAGACATATATTTTCCATATTTTCCATTTTTTCTTTGATGATCCAAATTTTTTTTTCCACACTTAGATGCAGCTGTGTGTACGAACGCTGCTGTAAACAAGCAGGAACATAGGGAAGATAAACAACAGCGCCTGCGGTCAATCAAATCTGTCCAGACCTCCTAATTCTCTGCTCTGTGGCCCAGTTTGGCTTCAATCTCTTAAAGCTCCTGTCTCATAACCCACACCCACACCACACCACACAACAACAGCACACCAACAGCGCTGCGTGGTGAATAATTGACGAGTCCTACCTCCTCTCTCTCCCTCTCTGTGTTTCTTTCCATCACTCTGTCTTTGTGTTGTTGCTCGCCGGGTTCTCCAGAGCGTGAAGACCCGCCCCTCTCTCTTCTCCATCACGTCCACTCTCCACCTGCTGCTGGCTGGATGTTGACGACTGTCAGCAGGTAGACGGACGGACGGAGGGGCAGGTTGGAGCAGGAGCTGCTGGTAAGATGAAACCTTTCTGTTATGATCAGACAACACAGACTGTTTGGAGGTTTTTTATCTCACAGGCTGCATCTGCTCCTCGTTCTTCTTATTCTTCATGTTCGGGTATAATTTTATTACAGGACAACATAGTGAATGAGTCTGCTGAGCATTTGTTTCAGTTAAAGGATGTTTTTATTGCCATCGCCCTGGTGAAGATCCTGTTTTAAAACTGCGAGTGTGCTCGAGTCCTTTATGTGCTTTTGCTTTCTCTCTGCATCCAGTTTTCTATACTCAGATGAACTTTATTCATTCCCAGGTCTGTAATTAATAAACTCCAATGTTTTAATGCATAAATGATTATTTTACAATCTACAAAATCATATTTGGTGACATAGGAGAGCGGTGATGCTTCTCTGGTATCATAATATGCTGTTAAACCTCTTGGTGCTCTATTTTATAGGATTTATGTTAGAATACTGTCACTTCTCTAGTATAAAATTCTATCAAACTACTTTTAAAATGAAGTCTGAATTCACGTTTGTCCGTTTCAGATGAGTACTGCAGAGACACTGCAGCTTTCACTAAATGAACTCGCTGTTCGCACACATGACGAGTCCTGGATGGCTTTACAAAGTCTGACAGTTTGCTGTTTTCTCTGTCTTTTGCACCTGCAGGCCTGTTTCCTAGAAAACTCCCACAATCCTTTAATCACAACTCTGATCATCTCATCAGGCAAAGATGAAAAGTATTTTTCGATGTTTTTTTAATGATAAATCTTTTTGTTGATTAGCTTCATGATGGTCACTCTCCATCAGCAGCTTCACTTTAGCCTCCTGACAGCCACAGCGTCTCATTTCTTTATATTTTGCTTCCAAGCTGCCAGACTTTGTTGTCATTTTTTAAAGTGGTCTTGAGCAATAGTTCTCTGAAGGTCTTTTACAGTTTTATGTTGGACATTGGCTGTTTTTTCACTCATTTTTACTTCAGTCCTTGTAACTGACCATTATCGGAGGAATGTATTTTTTTGTTTGTTTGTTAAGCCGCTTAACTCTGGCCTGTGATTGATCATTCAAGCATAAAAAATGCTCCTAACTCAAGGGATGAACCAGTGTTGTGTCTACACATAACAGACAACTTAGCAACAAAAAAACAATTTTAAATTGTATCTTTAGGCACTTTGTTGCTAGCAGCCTGTCACAAAAACGTAATTGTTCCCATTTCTTTATTTGGGTTTTGACAGAAATAAAACATTATCTTTGTACCAACAAGGTGATTCTCAAAGAGCTTTTAGCTGAAAACTTGCATGGTGTGCGGTGTGAAAGAAGAAGTCTCAGATCTAAAATACTATCTACAGTATCTGAAAGTCCTGTCCTTGAGACATACAAATCAAGCAAAACCCTGACACGGGACTTTAGAAATGCACCTTAACCTTCATCTGATCCATCCACTGTTCACTGAAGCCTCATCAGAAATGGTGTCAGTGGAAGAAAGCCATTCTTAAGGAAGGGAAACAGGGAGAAAAGGCTGATATCTTGGACATCTTGTCAAAATGGAGAACTATTCCTGAAGACTAAATAAATCACTGCACCTATTTCTCATTCAAGTACTGTAACACAGGTTCAGGAAAATCGTGAAAATATGTCAGAAAACCAAGAAATTCTTGTTATATCCGATGGATTTGTTAAACTAGATAATTTTTTTTAATGTATTAACTTTTAATTACTTCGAAAGGCCCGCTTGCAGTGTCTTTGTTACCCACTAGGAGGCAGCAGCCCACTTAAGAAAAATGTTTTACTGCAAAATTTCTCCAGAACTAATCAGCAACTTTTTAGTTATTTATTTTTTCTCTCATCATATTTTTAATTACAAAAAATGTTGTAATATTATGAAAAATGGTACCACAAAATAATATATAACACTGCAACCCAAAAGCAAAAGTGAAAAAATATATATTTATAATTAAATAAAATCAAAACTACTGAACATTTTCAACCATAAAAACCTCATAGGTTTCAGACATCCAGTATGCCTTATTTAAATAATCAAAAAAATAACTTCTGTATAACTCAGCCTTCTAAAATGTGCGATTACAGCATCTCTTTAACGCCGTAGAGTTACTGCAGCTCTTATTTAAATGATCTCTGACACAATGTGACAGATTAGACCAGGCGTGCCCCAATCTGGTTTTGCAGACTGATGAGAGTGGGGCATAATTCAGGGGCGATTCCAGGGTTGTTGTTTTTTTAATGAGTTTGGGTTTCTGTTTAGGTTTCACTGAGCATTACTTCCTGTATTAGTGAAGTTCTAGTTGCTTGTAAAATTGACCTTTTTCTTCTAGTGTCTCGAATGCTTCATGCCTTTGTCCTCCAGTGTTCTTGTGTGCCTTCATAGCTGATGCAAGTCTTCTTGTCTCTGTGTTTAGTATTTTCTCTCTTGACTAGTTCCTGTTTTACTTTGAAGGTTAGATTTTTTTGGAACCTGTGCTATGTTTACTTCTCATGTCTAAATGATTCCTCAATTAGCCCTCGGTGTATAAATAGTCTTGTCCTCCTCTTTGTTGTGTCGCCTGTAAATGTTCCTGTTTTTTTCCCCGAGTGTTGCCTCCCATGATCTCCTGTCCCCCCACCTTTGTTACTCCTGTGGATCGACTTTATGGCAAAGATGGTCTGTCCATTGAGACAATTGAATGGATGTTCACTCAAACACCCCTGGGTGTCAAAACCAAATTAACTGTGGGGAGAAAAAAAAGTCACATTGCTGAAAGTGCACTTCTTTTTCTTAAGATATCTCAGATTTTTTAACATCTGTTTTGTAAATGGATGATTAGTTAAATTAGCTGGGGGGGGGGGTTACGATGAAGGAATGTTTTCCCTGACCCTTCTGATCATAGATCAGATTGGAGGATATTTAAATGAGTGAGAGTTTGAGCCTGTGCAAGAAAATCTAAAAATTCACCTTTAAGAGGTTTGCACATTGTCATCATGGGAGAGTTGAAAAATCTCTCTCTTAGCCTTTTAGGCTGGATTTCTCATTTATCTCATCACACACAGTACAGCATATGTCTTTAAGAAAATTTTAAATTCTCAATGCTATAAAGACATCCTGCTGAAAGCTGTTGTTTGTAGATTAGGGGATTTGTACTTCGAAGTCAAGCTCCCACACAGGGTCACAAGATTAGTTTAAGAAACTGCTGTGATGAAAAAAATAATTATTTTTTCTCCCAGTAGTTTTAATCAGCATTTACAATATTTATGAAAACAAAGAAGATTCAGGTCTAACTCACTGTACACGGAAGAACAAATGAAGGCAACGGCATTTACAGTTAGAGATCTCCAGGTATCTGTTTGTTTGTTTGTTTGTTTGTTTGTTTTTCTCAGTTATAAAAGTGTACACTGCAAAATCCCCAGTGTTAAATTGACACTAGAAAGTGTCTATATGGGTCCACTATTTTGAGTGTTAAATTAACACTTGACAGTGTTATATTTTTAACAGTAACCTAGTCAGTGTTAAAGATTAACAGTGACTAACACTGAGCAGTGTTGATTTGCTAACACTGAAATATGACTAGCATTTTTAGTTATTTTCCAGTATAACTTCTATATCCCTAGAAGTTGAATAACATCTTGAAATAGCTCCTGGACCCCTAATTCAGAGTTAAACTCATGGATTTCACGATGGGCTTGTGGAAAAAAACACACATTATTAGCAAGGCTTAAGCTACATGTTCAGCCAATATCTCCAACAACATTACAGTTAGTATACTTGAAATTGAAAGTAAACATGTGCTCATTCCTCCACACCGATGGTCTAATGAACAACACTATGTGCCAGGAAACATACATTCATCTACCAACCTAAAACAAACAAAAACAGCACAATGCATTGTGATGAGAAAAAACCGAATACATACAACTCTTTGTTTACAAGACAAAAAAAAAAATCCACAGGCTAATTTAAAGATGCCATCTGCTCTCACAGCACGAAAAACATAATTAGAATGCCATGCCTTTACATCATTCCACACTTCAGACTAGACAGGCAGAAACCATTCCTACAAACCTGGCTACAAAATTCATTGTGATAAAAACTCCACACCTTATTTCCACAACGTAACCAAATTTCCAGCTGAGCGTGAACACAGATAAAAAAAAATTAGGGTAAAACTGCAATTGATTTTCTTCCTGTGGAGTACACAGACCCAAGATTAACCCACTCACCAGGAATTCATTCCCCCAGCTTATCAAACAGAACATTCGGCCCTCTTAAAACAAAACACACCCCAAGATGCTGAGGAAAAACAATCCTTTCACTTTCAGACTAACAAAGAGAGGGCAAAAGATGAAAAACGAGAGACCTGCCACATCGATCACCGAGTGGCCTCCTGTTTCTTTCCTCTCTGCTATCTGTCTTCTGTTAATGATAACACACCCAGAGTGACAAGCATGGATGCAACAGTGACCATGCTGGCTTCAGTCTGCTAACCAGCAGGACTGGAGTTGGGGCTTCATTCCCACTGTTATGCTATGTAAAAGAGACTGCGAAATAATAATAAGCCGCCCACAGAAATGCACCAACACAAAGACAGGTTTGCGTCTTGAGTTTGATTTTGGTCCTTTCAGAGAAAGTTATCAACAGTGATATTAAAATAGGTCACATCGGTGGCAAAGAACAAAACCAAAACCTCACATTATAATTTAACATACTGAGCAATCCCACACATTTACAAACACGCATACCGTTCTAACCTCAGAGAAAAAAACAAACCCCTTGTACCAAATCACTGTGACTCAGCACAATGTGAGAATATGTAGTGCAAGCGTGTGCAAAGTCAGTGAAAGACGAAGTTGTAAAGATATCGATGGAGGACGTCATCACCCCAGCCTTGTTTGGCAAGGGCATCTCTTCCCTCTGACTAGGAAGAGACACCACTCAATAAAGCTGGATGGCAATCTGGAGCCTAAATTGAGCCACGTCTCGGCTTCTGACAAGATGAATTCACTTAATAATGAGAGCAGTTGGGATTTATGTATGACGTCGAGGTGAGCTCCATCTCTTGTCGGGCACGGGCTCTTAATTTCAGACAAATCCACTGACTCACGCCCTCTCTGTGGATGTAGCACCTTTTCACTCTTGTCTGCACTGCACTGCCAGGAAATGCAGTTTCTCCAGTGAAGCCTGTCCTGCTCTATATTTGCAGATCAGGGTGAGAAGGCCTTGTTGCCAAGAAGACAAGACCATGGAAGAAATATTTGGACAGCTGTGACAGAGAAATACCTCTCTTGTGTTTTCACTTACAAACTTTTCAGCTCTTTCCAAGTAGGGGAAAAGTGGAGCAATAGAATACGCATTTGCTTCTTTACTAAATATATTCAAACGTTGATTATACCTTTAGGAAATACTGTTTGGCCTTGATAATACTGTGTTCTTGTCCCTGAAATGGATGCTTTTCCTCCCAAGGGAGTTGCTTCTCAATATAGCCAAATGCTTTTTATGCACATACCTGACACATTTGTGGCATAAAGCTGCTTCCTAACAGGAGGATGGGGCCCTGTAATGAATTGCAACATGAAAGTGAAGGGTAGCAAGATGAATGAAATCCTAAAAATATATCTACTTTTTGGTCATCTAATACTCCATACCTTCATGTTTTCATATCTAGAAAAAAAATGTAGAAAATTCTTGTGTTGACCAGGTCACAATCCACTGACATTTATAACACTGGATCATAATTTTTTTTTTTTTTACACTAACATTAAAATCACCTAAGACGGTGTACAAGGACATTGGCAGTGGATCCTTGGATCCTGTGGGTTGGAGGGTGAAGCCCCTGTGGAGGCTTGTTCCAGTGTATGCTGCATAACCTTTGTTGGAATAGGAGTTTAAGGGTTTTGCTGTGTTCCCGAAGTCATTACAGAGCAGTTTTCTGAGCGGAAATACAGAAATATACTTTCCATTAAACTGTTATGGTCTGGGGATTTTGCCTTTTCCCTGCTCTCACATGGAGACAGGCTCTGCCCTGGACTCCACCTACTGGTTTCCCGCTCGTTGGTGGATACACCTGCTCCTCATTTGTTCATCACTTGCCTGTACTTAAGGACCATATCAAGCTTGTTGTTGTTGAAAGTGGTTGTGGTAATCAGCCTCTTGTATGATGGTAAAAACTCCTTGTGCTTCTCTCTGCCTCTCAGCAACCTGCTGAAGGACTCTTCCTGTGCAAATAACTTCTCAAATTCTGAGCTGGTTCTCTCCTGCAGAAAGAGCAGTTGTGAATTCCCTTACCTCCAGAAACTCACCTGTCTGCCCACCCTCTACTGTTTCCTCATTGGAAAACTCCTGACCAGTCAGCCTTCTCACTGCCTGCTTCACAAAGAATTGAATTAAGGACTCAAAAGCAAAATAAATTCTCAACATAACTCTGGCAACAAGCATTAGTCTTCATCTTTCCTCTTTCTCTTTGACAGGAACCTGCCCCCATTTAGTGAACTGAACCTCACCTGTGGTCACCTCTGCTGCAGCTCACCCTTGGTTCATTCCAGTGACTTTGCAAAATAAATATCTCTGAGCCACACACTGAATGTGCCTTTTGGGTTTTGATTCCACAAAAAACTTTTCCCTCCTTTGGTTTTCACTTCACATTATTTCCCCATGGAACTTTGGATACTAAAAATTCACTTCACCCATCAGTGGTTCTAATGTTGTGGATCTACTCGCTATTTTAAAGATGTAAACTTAACAATTAATACCATATGACCCCAATAGAGCACTTTGCTCTCAGACTGCAGGCTTATTTGTGGTTACTAGGATATTTAAAAGTAGAATGAGAGGCAGAGTCTTCAGCCTGTCTTCTGTGAAACCAGCTCCTAGTTTAGATTTGCGAGGCAGACACCCTCTCTACTTTTAAGATTAGGCTTAAAACTTGTATTATTGTAGGGTTTTTACATTACAATATAAAGAGCCTTGAGGTGATTGTTGTTATTTTGTGCTATATAAATAAAATTTAATTTCATTGAACAATTCTGCTTTTTTAAGCAATATTTTTTAATCAAGTGGTTAAAGCGTTAATTTAATATGCGTACATGTGTTGACACTAATGCTACACTGCAGGCTACACCATAGCTGATGTGCACGTATTTAAAAATGCTGCGATGTGTCAGGGCTATGGAGACCAGCTGTTTCTGGCTGCTTGCGTTTTTTGTGTACTGGTGCTAGCAGCCATTCTTCAGAGTGAAGACCCCATTAAAGAACTTGAATTAAGCCACAGATGGTTAATACCTTTCAGGAATACATGAACGGCAAAACCACTTTCACAGCAAATCCTCTGGGCAATGCTATGCCCAGTATAAAAGTCAACAAAGGAATGTAAAGTAATAGCATGACGAGAGATTGTGATGCAGCAGTTACACAAGGCAAAACAGATCTGACCTGAATGTAACCCCCAGTGTTACAAGTTCTGATGGTTAAATCCACCGTGTTCATATTATAATGACTATATTAAAAACATGAAACAGTGTAATGACACAGGATACTATCACAGTGCTGGGAGTGGACCCAAATGCAAGACTCTGGAGACTGAACATAAACTGAAAAAAAGGTGGCTTCACTGCTATACACAGAACACAAAGGGAGGCTTGACAATGATGTGATAATTAACAGAGGGAAACTGAAGACTTAAATACACACATGAGATGAGGGCAGCATTGAGACACCTGGGGAACACAGTTGAACAGAATCCAACTAATGAACCAAGGGAAGCAAAACTGAACATAATGCACACAAGGCGAGGGACTATCAAAGTAAAACAGGAAACATAACACTTAGACAGAGACCCAGACTTAAGATGTACAAACTTGGCAGGGAAAAGGTAAACGAATGCAGAGCCATGACTAACTGAGGGGAACAAGGATCACTCTGGTCTCTCAAGGAGACCAGACAACCACAGAGACAGACGCAGACACAACAGGGTAACAGACAGGGAACACAAACGATAACTAAATATTACAAAACGTAGAAGATTAACTAGGATATAAACTGGCTACAAATATAATATAATAAATGCCTAAAGAAAACACAAGTGATCCTAGAAACCAGGACCGCACACATTTTTAAATTTTGGTTTGTGCAGGCATATTGGTACCAAATCTAGCAATATCAAAGCAATGACAAAGCTTTGGGATGCTGAGCATAATAATTGCATCAGGACGTTGTCTGCCAAAAAGTTGTTACAGCAAATTGCTTTGCTGAAACACAGTGTCCTTTTCACTATTCAATTTGTGCAGGGGTAAAGATTTTAATTAATAAGCTTCAGAGGTGTTTGCAGTTGTTCATTTTCACTTTGATAAAATCAGCTGACCATGAGCTCAACTCTTTCTGTTTAGCTATGTTTGTGGGAACCACTTAAAAACAAGATTTCACTTTTTGTGTTTAACAACAAAAACACATTACCAGATGCAATTTTTTTTTTTTTGCCAGACTTTGAGAAAAGATGTTAATATTGAAGGTGGAGAGGAGCAGGCTGTCAGGGCACAGCAGGATTCTTCAGTCATTACTGCAGCCCGGCCAGACAGGGTTGGTGTTTACTGTGAGCAGAGCAGCTTCTTAGTCATATCATTGCCCAGCAGGCTCATTTCCTCTACAACTTCACCTCATGCTGGTTTAAAGCAAAGCTTTGTGCTGGATATAAGTCATGCAGTGGAAGGAAAAGGCACAGCGCAAAGTGTTCCTGTATTCATGTCTTAGGAACATGATTAACAAATGCTGTATTGTGACTATCTAGTGTTTCATTACAAACACATGATGGATCGGAGCTCTGTTGAAGACTGCAGATGAAAGCTGCAGTTCTTTTTGGCCTAGCTAAGTGCAGCTCACCCTGCCTTAACCATTATAAATGAGTTCTCGCTCACAAAGGAAGGCTGCCCGGCTGCTTGGCCTCACCGGGCCCCTCCTCGCTCCACTGGCCCCTGGACTCGCCACTCAAAGCCTACTTTTTCCATTTTCCAATGCGGCCAAGAGCCAGCTGGCTTTATTGGCGTTTTTAAAAGCTATAGCCTTAAACATTCATCCTCTGTCTCAACACATTCTAGACAGTTTCATTTTTTCTCTCTGCCTCACTTCGTCTTCATTTCTCACTCATCTCTCCCCCATCTCTCTTTCTCTCGATGCTGTGGACACTTTCTCTCGTTTTTGAAACTTCTTTCCCATTGCCCTGGTCTTCCTTCCCCCCCCTTAATCCTTCAACTTATCCCCAGAGCTTATTCCAGTGGTTCAGTTTGGCCTGGCTTCTTTTAAACCACTCTCTCATACAATCAACACTGCCAACACAAATGCTAGTTTCAGCCATATTAAATTCTGCTCCTGCTTCCTTCTTTCACACAGAAACAAAGTCCTCAGAGGATTGGGGGCCTGCTCTCATCTACTTAGATTTAATTTAGGTTTCACAAAATGATACAAACGCATTCTGCTGTCTGACTCATGTCGAATGAAAGACCTGAGACTGGAGAGAGTGGCCTCAATTTTCTTCGTGTGCTTTATTATTATTCTGCTGGCATCGTGTCCCAGGGCAAGGTTGTGGTCAGCGGATCTCTGCGGTTCTCCTGCTAAATAATTACACAAGACAATTGGAGAAACCACAATCAGTGGCATATGGATTGCACTGGGCACAGTTATTCCTCCTGACGTGTTTTTCATGCCCACATTTTGCATATGTGCTTAAGACTTCATTCGGTGGCTCACACAACACGCGGTCCTTTTTTTCAGACTGCAGCCTAATTAAAACTGTTACTTGAAAGTGACATAAGAGCACAGTTCTTAGTAGAGCTGCATACATATAAACAAGACTCTTGCCCAAATGAGACAGGAACTGTCCTCCGCAGAATTACTTAGCCAAGTATTTCTATATCATTAGTGGGAATATGTCCAAATTCTGCACAGAGGCATGTCATTTCCCTTTGCCCAGGGAAATGAGCGCATCTGTGGGGAGTTTGAGGCTCTCGGCAAAGCAAACAACACAGCATCTGTGTTCTTGGAGATGCATATCCGCAAGGGATAGGGCCTGCTTCAAAACCCCAATGAATCCCCTAAAAAGAGAGACAAATTGGGATGCCATTTTTGAGATAAAGGGGATTATAATTCAGTGGGAAATCAGCTAAATGCAAGTATGAATTGAAGCTTTGTAACTAATTTGGACCCTTATGCCATCAGTGATATTACATTGAGATAAATGGTTTCTATGGTTGCTTTCCAGCTCTCTTTATTGTTTGTTTCACGAGGGGGAGCAGTTTTTCAGTGCTGTTTCCCTGAGATGAAGACAAGCCAGAGCTTACTTGTTGGCTCAGTTGGTGCAAACCTGCCACTGGTTTCTATTCCCGCTCATTTTGCCCTCATTAGTGCTGGTGTCTTTACTCTTTAGCATTTCATTTGTCATGTCATTCTCATCATTAGCACAATCATTATCATATTACCCATTATGTCATTTATATCCACTCACCAGCCTCTTCCTCAGCAGTAACCAATTTGTTATCATTATTATACAGACAAAGCATGGACGTCTAATACTTATAGAATCAAGTCCCGCAATATTTTGGAGCTCAAATAAAAATATAAAAATGCTTTGGGATAGTTTCAAAAAACAATAAAACAACAAAATGCTTAGAGACTATTCAAATTATTTTCACAGATAACAAAGCTTAGAAGACTCTAAAAAAAGTGCTCCAATCAAGTGGCAGTCTCTATGGCTTTTGTGTAGTTAATTTCACTAACAGCCTGCCTAAGTCTGTGCTCCAGTTTTGAAGAATGAAATTCTAGTTTTTTATTTGCGTGTTTTTGTGTGTGTTTTTTTTATGCAGTGAGGGTGGCATGAAGATCTTGGGTTCAGCCTGGCTGACGTCCCTCTGTGTGGCCTGCCTGTGTGCTTTCCAGGTACTCTGGCTTCCTCCCAAAGACATGCATGTTAGGTTAATTAGTGATTCTAAAACAGCCGTAGTTGTGAATATGAGTGTAAACGGTACTCTGTCTCTCTTCGTTAACCCTGCAACAACTGATGACCTGTCCAGGGTGTACTCTACTTCTTGACCTGTGACAGCTGGCATTGACTCCAGCCCCTGGTGACCCTGAATTGGATAAGCAGGACCGGATGGATGGATTTATTAGCAGATACTGTGGATTTGCTGGGATTTCCCCTCCTATAGTCTACATGCCCTGCCTCTGTTGAATAATTTTTTGTATCCCCAGATCCCATTCCACTTCAACTTTTCATTATGCCACCAAGTAGTGCTTCTTTGCCGTGATAACTATATAAAATAAAAGAATAAATTAAATGCATTCATAGCAGTGGATTTGCATATTTTACCTGAGCCTCACAAAAAAACCTAGAAATATTACTACTGAGTCTCAAACATGTGCCCATTACCTACATCAGAACTGCCCACAAAGGGGAGAAATCTGCAACTTTGCATTTGCACTGGGGCTGCTGTCTGTGAAGTCGAGTTAAAAAGGCTTGATATGCTGGGCAGCTCTGAATAAATGTTATGTGCATGGCTTGTTGGTTTTGCAAGTGATGGTGCAGCCACTCTCCTACGTGAAAGATCAACCCTAACCTGAATGCCATTCGCTGCATCAATAACAAGTTAGAGCTTGCTTTTCATGATGCTGGAGCACACATTAGAGAACCGAGTCATTTTCAGATATTTATTGACTCTCTGACTCCAGAAGTCTGCTGGTTCATCTTAGCAAATAGAACAGGATTGCTTCCTTCCCTAGCCAGAGATTTGCAGAGTTTTAGGTAAAAGAAGGGTTTCTTAGGCTAACACATAGGAATCTACTGTAGCAGAACATCTGTATATTGCTCTTCTTTATTGACAACATGTTGTGCTGTTGCTTTTTGGAGATTATTTTATATTAAACATTTATAACTAAGTAAAAGGGGAATTTAATTCTGAAATGTTGAGATAGCATTTAATCCTTTGTATTGTTTTATTTGACTGGATCCACTGTGCATACAACAGGAAAAGATGAGGCTGAGAATATTGTGCATATTAATTCATTTGACTTTGAACAAAGAGATTATAATATTAAAATATTACTGAAGTTCATAACTATTTTATAAATGTTACATTGGCAGCAGTAATAAATAATAAAGACTTGAACAGGCTTAAGAGTATATAGGCATTTATATGCGTTGTGAATCAAACAAACAAATAAACAAAAAAGTTTCAAAAACACCCGTTTGGATTCATTCTGTGGATCCCCCTTGTGAACCAAGCTGGCTAGCTAGCTGATAATTCATGACTCTGGGGTTGTGCTGTTATCTGCCGGGTTTAGTCTGATTGCACCACAAGAAATCACTGATTGCAAGTTCAGCTGAGCTCTGTTGCTGCTATAATGTTGGTGTCACAAGAGGGCGCATCCCATAAATCAACAGAGGTTTGTTTACAGCCATACAGCCAGAAATATTCACTGTTTTTTCCCCACTCAGAACAGTCTAATGGAGTTAAAAAATGTGGACTCCATTGCATTATGTGTTATATGTTCGAAAAAAAGAAAAAACATGTATATAAAATATATAAATAAAAAAAAAAATTAAGTAGTCCACTGCCACGGGCCAACTAGACCATTAAGACGGTTTCTGACTCAAATGCAGGTGCAGACAGGAACTGACAGTTTCAGGTCTGGTTTTATTTACAATAACTGGGATTTAAGGGGGGCACACTGGGAGCAGTTGTCACTGGAAACGGCTTCCTAGAAGAGAGGAGAGCAGTTAGTTAGGGATTTTTAACAGGAAAGAGCTGGTGGTTACTACAGAGTGGTTGGAGATAATGCAAAAGTGAGCTTAATTAAAGAGGTGGGGGTCAGGTTCCCAAGGGTAGGGTGGTCATGTGAGGGTCCCAGAGGCTTGTAGGTTCTGAGTTCCTTGCCTGTTCTGATATCCTTTCTGAGGTCTGGAAGTGAGTGAGATAGGGGAGGTGGATAGGCAGAATCCCAGAGGCTTGAGTGAGAAAAACGAGGCAGAGAGACCAGCGTTGAGAGGCCAGGTGAGTAACAGACAGTCATGAACAAGAGGAACTGGAGACAGAGAAACAGTGAGATTAATACGCAAGGCAACAAGATACTGTGACCAAAACAGTCCATAAATGCCGCTCCATGATTGCCAGCTGATGAAGAGCAGGTGAGTTTAGTGGGATTCAACGCTTGACCCCACCTGGAGGGAGGAGCCAAACCTGACCTGAACACAGAGAAGACACTCCAACCAAACCCTCATCCTGGACCATGACAGTCCACACATTACCTAGTTCCCTACTGACATGTCTAAAAGCTTTAAAGACATCAAAGAAGGAAGCAGACTTTCTCTTTTCACCTTGCTGCAGTCACACTTGAGACAAATCCCCAAAATACCAATGTGAGAAATAAACCTGTATCAGCAAGATAAATATTTGACTCCTCGAAATAAATCCTATCTGAATCAGTTATTTTTAAAAAGCGTATTACCTCCCTCATCATCACCTTATTTGTCATCGTTATTATCAGCCTCCTAATGATAATTCCTATCGTCATTATCATCATCATAAAAGCTTGTACCTCTCCTATGACATCAGTATTATTACACTGTCACCATTTCTTCCCCATCATCATCATCATCATCATCATCATCATTAAACTATTTGTTATTAATATTAGTAACTTTATCATAGCCAATGTTCAGCCAAGGAAATGACTGAACAGTGGTTGAACTTTAATAGCAAATGATTCAACATTTAGATTTAATGGAAAAGGCACCATTCTTAACAAATCTGTAATAGCAAAAAGTGTTCAGCTGTGAGCAAACCGCCTCCCAATAAATGCATTAAATTAACAATATAAACAGGAAACATGTGGAGGAGGGTGCAGTGGTGGAAGACCCGGAGCATTACCATGAGCCTATTAGAAGAGCGGTGTTGAGAAGTGCTAAGAAGATTAAAATTTGAGCCCCACAAACATGCGTGAGTATGACTTGACCTGACAAGTCAGCTCGTATCTAAACAGGCGATGGATGAGCCAGGAATTTGGAGGTCTGAATGAAATGATCAGCTAATGTAGGCATATAATCAGTATCCTGTCTTGACGAACTCTCCATTCCATTTGTTAACATCAATCAACATTTACATTGTTTATCTTTTTTCCCATAATCTTCATTGGTTCATCCTCATTGGCTGCTGTATTTATGCACTTTTACTCTGTCCGTTTAAGACAGAAATGTCATTTGAACATCCCATTTTGTTTGAAGCAGGATGGATGAATTAGGTTGATAGTACACGCAGTCCTGTGAAAAAACTTATCACAGGACTCCATGCAGTCCTGTGAAAAACTAAGTACAGCCCATGATTCAATAGCTTGTAGAAGAACTATGAGTAGCAATATCATGAAGTTATCATTTTCTGTATGACCTTATCAGTTTCTCACATCGTCGTGGAGGAATTTTAGTTCACTCTTCTTTACAATGTTGCTTCAGTCCACAGCAGTTGGGTTCATGACTGGACTCTGACTGCAACACTTTGCAACACACCTTGATTTGTTTCTTTTTCAGCCATTCTGTAGATTTGCTGCTGTCCGGGAATAAGACAACCCGAACGCTTCTTCAGCAAATGCACACTACAGGAAAAACCACACTGCAGTCTCTTATACTTTTTACTTGCAAGGACGGACACTTAGTGCTCATGTGTGCACTTAGAGTGACTCGCGCCAAGTGTCTGTCCTCTTCCTTTATTTATAGTTGAAGCATACAAAAACAAGTATATGATGACACATAGAAAAGCAGAAGCATGTCACACAACATGGTTACGCAGCTATACATTTACTGGCAGAATCCTGCCCTTTGTCACACTTTAGAAGGAAGTTCTTCTAGTTTCAAAACCAGAGTTGAAACTTCAGCGGTTTCATAACTGCTTTGCACTTACAATCATCAACGGCCAGGAACATGTATATAGGTTACATGTTTCGTAAGCGCAGACAAAGTACATCTGTAATTTTCCATTGAGCACATGTAAGAGTCAAAAGGTTATATGTTTTAAGTGCAGACAAAAGCACAAAGTTATAATTTCTCACTAACATTCCCTCCTGTTGTCAAGCTTAGAAACATGTCATCCATTAAGCATCAAGTTATAACAACTTGCTTTCAGATTTTCCGTTATACTATCATTTTAGGCATCAGTTCCATATTCGACTTTAGTTTCCTCTCATCTCTTCCTGGAGGCAGCAGCTCAGCATAGTTACCATCTGTATCAGAGGTCACCTGAATAAGCTGTACATACTCAGAGTGTATCATATTAGTCACCATTCCTCTCATACATGGAATTATACATGCAAGGAATATACAAAGCAATAGGAACAGGGCAATCAGGGCGATTACCGCCTTCATTATCATTGACAGCCATGTTCCTTCAAACAGCCACGCCATCCAATTTTGGCTTTGTGGTGCATGATCTTGGATTTGAGCATCTCGAATGCCCCGAAGAGTTCCCAGAGCCGCCACCATGTTTTCTGAGTGAATGTTGTCTGGAATGTAAGTACAGCAAGTGTTATTAAACAATACACAAAGTCCTCCCTTCTCGGCCAGGATCATGTCTAAAGCCACACGGTGCTGCATC
>VVHJ01055300.1:0-11362 GCA_015107715.1 Tylochromis polylepis
CAGAAATGGGCTTCCTCCGAAGGGTGGCTGGCGTCTCCCTTAGAGATAGGGTGAGAAGTTCAGCCATCCGGGAGGGGCTCAGAGTAGAGCCGCTGCTCCTCCACATCGAAAGGAGCCAGTTGAGGTGGTTCGGGCATCTGACAAGGATGCCTCCTGGGCGCCTCCTGGGTGAGGTGTTCCGGGCATGTCCCACCGGGAGGAGGCCCCGGGGCAGACCCAGGACACGCTGGAGAGATTATATCTCTCGGCTGGCCTGGGAATGCCTTGGTGTTCCCCCGGACAAGCTAGAGGAGGTGGCTGGGGAGAGGGAGGTCTGGGCTTCTCTGCTTAGGCTGCTGCCCCCGCGACCCGGCCCCGGATAAGCGGGAGAAGATGGATGGATGGACTGAGGGGTGTCTTTCGCTTGAGTTTATGCTTGTTTATTTTGTTGTTGTCTCTTTTTTGTTTTGTAATCTCTATATAATCTCCATGGCTCAGATGAACGCCTTGAAATGATACTTCTTTATATACGCCATTTTTATTAAGCTCAAATGGTAAGTTTGACACTCCTGATCTAAATAAACTGTACTTGTTTGCCTGTGTGTGGATGCAATTTCGCTCTCTGTCCTGAAGAAGGCAGTGCGACATTTTTTTCCAGTTTGTGCACTGCAGGAAAAACTGTACTGTTTGTCCCTTCGTGTTTCCGTAGGTAACGCGGCGGGATTGACTTGAAGCAGAGCGTCACAACAAACTAGCATGTACTTTGACGTTGTTTTTGAAACAACGAATGAGAATTGACAGCACTATACAAAACACACTACGAGGTAAGGACCACTAAATATAAACGAGGCTCTTGCCAAAGCAGTATAAGATTACAAAGTAGTTAACTTACTTCAGCTGGTGATGTTAGCTAGCTTCTCACGATCTACAAGCTACAGCATCCACTACTTCTGTGTCTGCCTTTACCTGACGAATCCACTATGTGTTTGCAGGGTCCGGTGGAAGAATTTCTCCGTGTAGAAGATGTGCTCTCTAGCTCTTTTCCCCCCTCCGTTGCCCTACGGACAGACTACTGTGTGCGAGTCCAACAACGAGCTGCTGTCGGGGAGCAGCACTGAAGACCAGCTGAAGCAGGTCTGACTCAAACCTACAGACTTATCAGTCTCACCTAACATAGACAGTCATGTTTCTAGTGGGGTCACTTATCAAGCGTCGTTTTGTAGTCCTAATTATTATTTGTTTGTTGTAATTGCGTTTTCAATTCAGTTTAGTTTGTTAATTTTAAGGCTGGATTTGCCCCTTTTTAATTAATGGTAAATATTTATGAGTTAGGGTTTTCTTTTATTAGGTTCAGCATTACTATTTAGAATTTTAGCATATAACTTATGACATTCAAGGTTTAAGACGTTCAAGACAGACTGACTCCTTGTAAGTCTTATAAGTTAATGCCAGTCTTAAATAGTTTTTTTCCCTAGTAGATTTTACTCTAATTTTGTTTAGTTCACTATAATAAACCTTAGTATTGTTGCTCCCTGAAGCTGCAAGTAAGTAGAGGTAGTGAAAGTTTAAATACCTGGTAAAGCAATAGGAAGTGCACAAATGAGGTGAAGTGCAGGCCTGGTGGAGTGGGTGGAAATGAGCATTAGGGGTGATTTGTGATTGAAGGATAGCAGCAAGAGTGAAAGGGAAGAATTACGAGATGGCAGTGAGAGCTGCTGTGATGTATAGTTTGGAAATGGTGGCACTGACTAAAAGACAGGAGGAGGAGTTGAATGTGGCCCAGTTGAAGATGCAAAGAGTTTCACTGGGAGTGACCAGGATGGACAGTATTAGAAATGAGTTTATCAGAGGGACGGCTCAGATCAAGTGGTTTGGAGACAAAGTTAGAGAGGCCAGTTTGAGATGGTTTGGACGTGTGTAGAGGAGGGATGGAGGATGTACTGGACTAAGGATGCAAAATATGGATGTAGTGAAGGAGGACATGCAGCGGGTTTCTGTGACAGAGGTAGAGATAGGGTGAGGTGGAGGCTGTGGTGACTCCCATCTGGAAGAAGAAGGCAAGGAAGGAGAATAAAGAAGAATTCTTGTCCCCTGAAATTCAGTGTTTTAACAGCATTTTAGCTCATGCTTGTAGGTATTTGTGTGGGTTAATTGTGTTTTTGTTGTTATTCTCCTTTTGAACCACAGGAGTGTACTGTCATCCAGATTTTGTGTTATTAAGCAGTGTAAAATCAATGGTTATCAACTTTCTCTTAATTCAGACTTTCTGTTTCTGTTCTGTGTGTACTCACAAAAAAGGCGTGTTTGATGCTTCATTTCACTCTTCTTCAAAATATACCATTTAAGTGTCGCCTACTTCAAACAGAGACATCAGAGGTAAAGAGAAATGGAAATCTGCAAAAACAATATAACAACAAAGCAAACAAGCAAAGCAAATAAGGCAAGAGAGCAACTCTGGCTATAATCATTAATCTTATGAATTCATAAGTTAATATATAAATTTAGCTTCTCTGTGCTGCTGTTCACACAAAAGAGCTTCATTGTATTTTAATTAAATTATAATCTCCTCAGTGTGCTCAGCTCTGATACAGTCCCATAGTCTAATAAAGGAGATGTATCAATCACTTTAGCTTTTAGGCCGATCAAAGTGAAATTAATTTTCCTGATTTAGGTTTCTTAGTGATAACTAGCCTGCAAATACATTTATTAATACATTTTTTAATCTTCAGCTGAATGCATGCAGTGCAATGCACACAATTTGGACTTCCTTGCTGGCAGACTTTATCTAGCAGCGAAGAAGAGCCAAAGTAAGCTACACTCAACAAGTTACATGTATGTGCAGAAGTGATGTGAATCAACCAATACACAGTGGCTACTGCCATTAGGATGTTTCATTCTCTTTAATATCAATCAAGGAGGCTGATTTGGCAAATGCTGATTTGGCAAATACTGATATTCAGATAATATGGTAGTGCATCCGTTGTGATTTTTCATGGTCTTGTTGACAAAAATCCCTAAATATAATCCTGAAAATTGTCTTGAGTAAATGCATCTCCAATCCAATCCAATTTTATTTCTAAACCCCTAAAAAAAACACACAAAAAACCAACATAGTCGACTGAATGTGTCCAGTTAAAATACCGAAATAAAATACAAAAAGACACGAAAGAAAAGTAAAACATGGACAAATAGAAATAGATTAAAACGTAGTTAAAAACTGACTAGAAGCTAATTCTCGTATTAATCTTGAAATGCCATGGGAAAAAAGGTTTTTAAATGTCATTTAAAAACCTCACTTGCTGGGGTCAGCCTAATATAGAGAGGCAGCTCATTCCTAAAGGTCCATTATGTTGTCTGTATTTTCTGCAGGACTTTAGTCCTCCTAGTCTGTCTTTCCCTCGAGAGTCTTTGAAGCTTCACAGCCGCACAGAAAACAGCAGCAAGGCAGCTTTCCTGGACCACTCGGAAACCCTGTGGATGAGGAGTGCCGCAGCATGGTACGTAACAAACATAGACAACCTGATAGTGAAACCGTGCAATCATTTACCAGCTGTTTAAGTACATCTGTGTTAAATGTAAATTTATATATAAACTTAAAGCCTAACAGTCCTGCAATAAATTGCACCTTCATGAAGTTCTGTTGAAAGTGTGCTGCCTTTGTAGCCCTGCTAAACTGCATTACATTATACTGTTTCTTTTTTTGTTGGCTTTTTTTAGTGTACACTCGTTGATATCAGTGGATTGGGCAAAAATTTAAAAAAAAAAAACACCACTCAGTATAGTGCTGTACAGCTCATTAAAAATTAAAACATTAGCGTCCAAATATATCTTGTAGTTGAATCACTACAGCAGCTAAATTGTAGGTCTAAGTTGATCTATGTGGCACAGCTTTCAAACCAAAGGGTTTGTGGTGTGATCGCTCTTCTCTGTTTACATGCAGTCGTTTTGATAGCAAGAAATAAACCCCCAAATAACTCTGAAACTATTAGTGCAACAGCGAGAAATCAGAGCAGCTAAACAAATAGTCCAACCTGATGCCTTCTCCAAGCTTTAGAAACAAAAGAGGGCTTCCTTAAAAACAACACATTTGCTACACAATATACAGGATGTATCAAAAAAGAATCATCCGATTTCAGAGTGCTTTAAATGCACAGCCATTCACCGGTAACGATCGAAATACTTACTGTTAGAATGAGAGGATTTGTTTCACGTGGTTGCCCGTAGGTAACGTAACAGCAGCGGTGGCTGCAATGACTCCAGACACGCACTCAAAAGTATGGGAAGAGTTTGATTATCATATGGGCATTTGCCACGTGTCGAGGGGCTGACACATCAAGCACTTGTGAACATTGTAAGTTTTGTATGCAAAACTTTATAATCACCCATGTTTTTTCAAATTTACCACAAGCTTTTATGTCCATTATTTTAAAATAATATAGCCTTTTAAATTAATTCTGTCTTTATCGGTGCGCCAAAACATTTCTTGATATTTATTTATTTAACAGACATCCAATTAAATAAAGATCAATTTGTTGGGCAATAAAAAAGACTGTAATTCATTCTTTACCTCTCCTTATCCACGCAGCCTGTCATCCTCAGGATGTTTTTAAAACCTTCCTGCTTCAAGGGCAGAGAAAGGATTTCTGTTCGCAGCTGTTCAATTAAGTTGCTTTGGACAAAATTCTCAACCAAATTAATTCAGTAGCTTTTAATCACTTCTTTTTTTTTTCTTTAGAGTAATCAGTTATGTTTGACCTTTAGCAAACAGAAATCTGCAAACATGCTGTCAGTCAGTTATAAAACAGCCATAAATTAGTAAACAGGACATCTCTACAGCTCCACAGAAGGCAGCAGCTGCACCTCATAGTCATGCAAATCATCTCAATCTGCCTGAAAAGTTGCACCTTATTTCTTACTTGATACAGAGCAGCTGGTAAAAGTGTTTCAGTAACGATTTTATCACATTGTACTGAGTGTATGACAGACAAAGAAAATGTGTTGATCTTCTCTGTGTGTTCCAGGCGGGATGGCGGTTTGACAGGGTTACTGAATGAAATTACCAACTCCCACCCAGAGGGTACGTGATGCCCCAAAATCTCATGTTTTGTTTTAGCACATACACCCCGAAACCTGTGCACACAGTAATGCACAAACACAGTGACTCTCCTGTTATCTGCAATCTTGCAGTGCCCAAATGGTTGTCGATGAGTTCTGGTTGTATCCTGGCATTGCTCCGATGGGTCTCTTCTTTTCACGGCTCCCTGTTTCCTCATCTCACAGTAAGTTGTCTCTGCTCGTTAATTACGCTCCACTTGATTATCAATCGCTTTTGGGTTCAGATTTAAATGTTTTTATTTAATTATATTTTAATAGTTGAGCAGTGAAGACATGATCGCTGAATTTTCACAAGTGCTGAACTGGTAAGCGCCAACTTGGTGAACTGTTAGTTTTTCTCACAGTAAAAACATTGAGAGTCATGGGTCTTTTTTTTTTATTATTGTTTATTAATCATTTTTGTTTAGTAAACAAAGGTAAAGCTACAAGACCTGGTTGACTTGTCGCCTTTTTGAGGAACAGAAAATGAAACCTTATATTTTATGACAATCTTTTCTTTTCTTTTTTTAATGGTAAATGTGTAATTCTGGAAACAACAACAACAAAAATGCAATCTTTATAAATATTTTGAATATTTTTTTTTCTCTAAAAATGTTCATTTAAATCTTGATATTCAATCTTCTTCACTTTACTACTTCTTGTGTTACCAGGTCGGACTGTGTGGTGCGAGCCTTTGCCTGGCATCCACATACAGATAAATTTGCTGTAGCCCTGTTAGATGACTCCATCAAGATCTACAACTCCAAAAGGTACCAAAACTAAGATCTGAGGAAGGCATGCTGGTACCAAAATGCTCCTGCTCTCTTTGCAACTTGCTTTGCATTATTTTATTCAAGATCAAAGATCAAAGAGTAACACAATCTTCAAATGCACCTAGTGTCAGGTTTATCAGCTTTAAAACCTTTTTTTCAGTATTAGATTATACTTGTCTCATGCCAGTTTACAACAGGTCATAGATAAAGTCTCGGGTAGTAAACGAAGGTCTAAATGCTTTTAATTGTTTCTTGGATTTTTAATATTCTATAAACCTCTTTCTGTGAAGCACTTTGTGTAGTGCAGTGGGAGCAGATGAACAAAGCTGTTATTATTAACTTTTAATCCAAATCTTAAATAATAATATATATATATATATATATAAAGATGAAAATATTTGTCAGTCAAAGCTCTACAGGGGAAAGTGAATTCTTAACTGTGTCAGCCTCATCGAGCCATGTTCAATTTGATCTCTGAGTCATTCTGTGAGATTATTCTCATTGCTTTGTCTCCTTTTGTTCTCCCTCAGTGCCACGACTCCCACACTGAAGCACCGACTACAGAGGAACATTGCAGTAGTGCAGTGGAAGCCACTGTGTGCGTCTGTCCTCGCAGTCGGGTGTCAGAACTGTTTACTGGTTTGGCATGTGGACCCTTGCTCACTGTCAACCAGGTATGTAAAATCAGGTCATGTATGAAAGACTGATTTCAGCTCTCTCAAAAAAAATGCCAGAAAAATCATTTAAGTTTTGCATTTAATGTAGCGCTGAATTTTTTGGTAGTTAGCTAGCAAAAGATTAGTTTGTTTTTTCTTTTCCACAGCTATTGGAAGGCACTTATAAAACCAAAATTGGCATTGTTGTGAAGGTGCAGAAGCTGTTTAGTAATTTTTCAAACTGTCAGACCCGTAGCAGTACTGCTACTTGTAATAGGAGGCTGGCTCATCAAGTGCTAAAAGAGTTTTAGTAAAAACTTAAATCACAGATTACTGAGTTGCTTTGTTCTGGCAAAAAAAAAAAAAGATTTGGATAAGAATGAAATGGTGGTTTTGCAGCTGTACGTTATAATCTATATTAGTACATTAAATTAAATCTCCTAAATTACATTTTTGGCTTTTAGAGTTTAGGTGTTGTGTTTTTGGACGGAACACAGTCTAATGTACATTTACCTTTCTGTGTAGTATTAAAGTTGCCTTTAAAAGTGTTAATTTGTACCTTGAATTAAGCACCTTTACTGTTTCCTTATCGGAGCTGTATTTACTCTCTAATAATACCCTATTATTCTTCCTGTCATCTCGTTCAGGCCTTCAGCTGGGTGTGCTCATGTTTTGTCTCATCCCGGTCACGCTCCTGTCACTTCCATCGCTTGGTCTCCCAGCGGATCTCTCCTTGTGTCTGCCTCGCCCATGGACACGGCAATAATGGTAACGAGGCTGCGGCTTCATCTCTGAACTGCAGACGGTGATTCACAAAATGACTAAAATTCGCCTCAAATGCATCTTTCAGGTGTGGGACGTGGCTGCAGAAAGCTGCGTACCACTTCAGCGTGTTGGCGGCGGTGGGGTTACTTTCCTGTCCTGGTCTCCCGATGGTAGCCATGTCCTAACTTCTACACCTTCAGCCCTGTTCAGGTGTGAAACAAAATTCAAGAGCTCAGAAGTTTTACACATCTTTCATTCGTTGATTCGGAGCTGCTGTAGAACATCTGTCAGATTAGTGTGGACCTGCTGTGTTATAATAGAGGCCTGTTCATTCTTAATGAATATTTATGAACATTTGGGGGATTAGCGACATAGGCTGGAGTTTAGCATGTGTTAATACAAGATTATAAGAGGACAAAAGCTTGACAATAAAAATCTCTTCCCAGGGTTTGGGAGACCAGGATGTGGACCTGTGAGCGCTGGCCGTGTATAAAAGGGCGCTGCCAGGTGAAAAGTTGTCACCATGTCTGATGTTTGAATAGGTGACACGTTTCTTTAATACGACATGTTTTATAGTCATTATTATCTGCTTTGGTTAGTCTGGCTGTTGGAGTCCAGATGGGAGTCGACTTCTCTTCACTGTGCAGGGCGAGACTGTCATCTACGTTCTGACCTTTACTAACACACCAGGTTACCTTTCGGAGTCTTTACAAAAAATATCCGTATCGTTTTTTTCTTTGCAAAACTGATGACATTAATGAGAGACTTCTGACAACTTTTGAAACTTGACAGCTTATTTTATTTGTTAAAGAGTTTTAAAAAAATCTGTTCTTGTTATTCAGCAGCCGTACCTTCAGGCACATCAAAAGGGCCGCATGCAGCAGTTGTGGTGGCTGACCTGTCAGAGACGACTTTTAACACACCAGATGGAGACATCATGTAAGAACTCTAGGGAAAAAAAGTGGCTAATTGGCCATCTTTCAGTCTAACTACATGAAAATGAGTACATTGATCTTGCAGAAAGACCCACAAAGAACAGTGCAAATTAGCAGGCTGGAAGAATCCAGCAGGAAAATGACTGAGCTCAAAACCTTAATGTAGCGTTTTATATTTTATTTTAAGTGTAAAAAATAATGCTCAATTACTGCCTTTTTACTTAAGTTCTCCCCATAAATGTGGTCAGGTACAATTTCTGGGTACTAGTACCGTATTATGGTACTCCTACTACTTCTGCTACCACAGTTCAGTTCTGCAGTATATTAAATTCATTGTGTTATTAATTACCTTTTGCATACAAAACAAGTGATCAGCTTATAAAACATGATCCAGTTTTTACAGGTTACATTCCTCAGCAGTATTCCAAGTAGTAAAAATACACTATGTACTTTCTTACATGCATCCATAGAAATGATTAGGTACAACAATGACAAAGGGCACTCTCCATAATATATTTTTTTAATAGTTTAAGTACACTGTGTTCCCTCTGTAATGCGCTGTGGATTTTTCCATTTGGTATTGCTTTTTACTTAAATACAGCATATAAATATTTCTCCTGGGAAGTGACCCATGCAGTCTAATGTTGGTCACCTCATGTCTAATTTGTTTACCAGTGTTGGTGGAGAGGTCCAGTCCTTAGCCTGGGATCCGAGGGGAGAGAGGCTTGCAGTGCTTCTTAAAGGTATGACCTTGCTTCTCTTCACCCTCATGGATTTTGTCAGCATTTGAGTTTAAATAACTCATCCCAGCCTTATTTTTTCCTCTCAGGTGATCCACGGGCAGCACACCGGTCTGCAATCATTGCTGTGTTCAAGACGAGAGTCAGCCCCATCTTTGAGCTTTTGCCATGGTTTGTATATATGTCATACTTGCGTAGCTTTATTACACCTCACACTAATGTGTTTCTCTGTGAAACTGCTGTACTTCCTGTCTGCATGTGCTTGATATGTTTTTCTTGTTCAGCGGTTTTGTTCAAGGGGAGCCAGGAGCTGAACCGAGACTGATGCAGTTCCACCCGAATTTCCGACACGGAGCTCTGCTCACTGTGGTCAGTCTTAAAATAATAAATTCCTCTTTTAACTCTATCAGGGACCAAGCAGCCAAGAACATACAGGCACAGGTGTAATCTTCAAAAAAATGGGTTTTATTATACCCCAAAAAGGACAAAATTATTAGAAAAATTCAAAATGACAAAAACAAACTATTTTAAGAACCAAGAGGTCAACTTAACAAAATTCTACTCAAAAACTACTTAACAAACCATAACTCAGCAAACTGACCTGCCCAAATGAGAGTTATATTGCAAGTGAATGAACCATTGTATACACCAAGGTGAAAACCACAGAGATGATAGCTAACCATAATACAAGAAGAACCCCATTCCGGACCTGCGTGGTCACAACAGATGGTTAAGTCCATTTTATTGGCCTCTGCATTTA
The DNA here is from genome assembly GCA_015107715.1 of Tylochromis polylepis. Lineage (NCBI taxonomy): Eukaryota > Metazoa > Chordata > Actinopteri > Cichliformes > Cichlidae > Tylochromis > Tylochromis polylepis. Next base: position 9,703 of record VVHJ01055300.1, read on the forward strand.
AACCACCACCCTCAGCCTCCTCTTTCAGCCAAACCAGGAAGGACTGGAGCGGCAGCCAGGTTACTCAAAAAGAACAGAAAATAATTAATATAACATATACCCATATTACCATAACAACAATACAAAATAGATTGTATGCCATCATTTGGACACTATAGCTTACTGCTGTCGTGTATTACAGACTAACTCAAAATTTTGAATTGGTTAACTTATAATCACTGAAGCTTTACAGCACAATGTAAAAATAAGACGGAAAGGTAAACATGAATATTACCCGAGTATTTCAGTTGTGTGGTTGCATGCAGCCATCACAAACTCCTTTAACCTGTTGTTATCATTTAAACTCCACCTTAATCGTGTCAGCCAGCAGAAATCCTAAGGTCCCTGAAAGTCAAAGCATCAAAATCCATTTCCTCAAAAAAAAAAAATCAAGTTCATTAAAATATAATTTAATTGATGCTGGTTTTCTGAGTCTAGGTCTCTGACGTTACCGTTGATGTTTTCTCTCTTTGTTCTCAGTGCTGGTCCAGTGGAAGAATTACCCATGTGCCTTTCTATTTCCTGAGTGCCAGCATCCCCCGTTTGGGCCTCAGCGGCAGTCCATCACTGCCTCACGTCCAGGAAAGGCCTGCTGACTTTGCCAATCAGTCTCTCTTTACAGAGCTCATTTCCTGACTGCCCTCCACCCACCATCACACGGTCACTCGTCATATTTTGTTCTGGATTATTAATAAATATGTTTAAAGTACTAAACAAACATCCGCTAGCTGCCTTATTTATTAAAAGTTTGTTAAAATATTTGTTAAAAGTTTTAAGGATAAAGGTGATCTATGATGCTGTTCATTTTTGTCCTGTCACACACTGTTACGATGGTGGATGCTCATTTCATACAGGGTCATTGTTTCAACTAATGAGGTCCGTGCTTGTATAAGTAATCCTTATGCATCAAAAGGCTTCAGACTTTCTTTGTTTTCTTTATACTCTTGGTTTTTACCCCATCAGCGTTTTGGGGTATTGTCGCTGGCGTGTTCACCCAACTTTGTGAAGACGATACTCCAACCTAAGATTTTCAAATTGAAAATATGGAGGCATGTATTAAAAATCTCAGAGAAGTTCAAATCATAAGGTCAAGGTCAAATCTTGACAACACGATAACTCAAGAAAAAATGTCACCCAGTGATTTTGAAATCGATACCATAGATGAATCTTCTCAAAATCTTTGAAGCTCAGTGACCTTGATCTCAAGGTCAGAGGTCAAGTTTTCTAAAAACCTACACAATTAGCTCGTGTTGAAACCATGCTACACTGCTCAAAAAAAACATTTTTTTAATTAAAGGGAACACAAAAATAAGACATCCCAGATCTGAATGAATTAAATGTTCTTGTTAAATACTTTGTTCTTTACATAGTTGAATGTGCTGACAACAGAAAAAAAAAATTCACACAAAAAATTATCAATGGAAATCAAATTTAGCAACCCATGAAGGTCTGGATTTGGAGTCACACTCAAAATTAAAGTGGAAAAACACACTACAGGCTGATCCAACTTTGATGTAATGTCCTTAAAACAAGTCAAAATGAGGCTCAGTAGTGTGTGTGGCCTCCACGTGCCTGTATGACCTCCCTACAACGCCTGGGCATGCTCCTGATGAGGTGGCGG
>VVHJ01055305.1:0-11239 GCA_015107715.1 Tylochromis polylepis
TGAATTGTATGTGTATCTTATGTGACTGTGTTCAGACTGCCTGTAGGGGAGAGCTGCCCTTTTGTTTTGAGATTCCTTGTTTTCTCCTGTTTATGTGTTGGTCAGGCAGATTATTGCTGTAGTTTGTATTTTTTTTTTCCTTTGGAGTTAGGTAAGTTTTTTTTTCTTATTTTCTTTTAGGGGTGTTTTGTTTATTATGTTGGCCTTAGCTTTCCCTGAAGTTTAATATCAGTCTGAACCAGAACTTTGAGACTAGCGTGAAATAAACCTTTAAAACTGCCATCTTGACTCCTCCTTCACTATTTTAACTTTATGTTAGTCCCTTCTATCCCCTAGACCAGCCAGGGGATGTAACAGGACCCAAACGCAGGCCACAGGAGTCAAAAACTCAAAAGGTGTGCCGTTTTTGTGGCAGGTAACAAAACATGAACAGAAACAGGTAAACCAAAATAAATACATGGGACCACAGCTTGAGCGAAGTAGATGTGACGAAATGGGGGAAGCGATACTTAATACATTGAACACAGGACGAGAGAATGTCACAATAAAACATGAATACTGACACGCAGACTTAAGACACACGGGCTTTGACACAGCAACAGAGATAAACAATGAGGTGAGACACAAGGAGAGGAACAGGGGAAACAGGTAAGGAAGATGAAACATAGTAACACGACTAAGAGATAAAGGGGGCCAGGGAGCGAGAGAGAGGGAGAGAGAGAGAGGGAGGGAGTGTGAGGGACATGGATGACAAGGCAGACTCTTACATACACACAGACACAGGGATGACAGATCACAAGAGGAACCTAACACAAGAAACCATAAACTAGAGATACAGGAAACTGGGTCAAAGACTGAGCCCCCTGACAGATGTAAAAGAGCCTTTTCAATTCGGGGGGGGGGCTGGGAGTACAGTATACAGGGCTGTACTCTCTGCTCAGATTCAGACAGACGCTTCAAAACTGATCAGTCAGCTCTTCACAGTGCCAATGGATAATGACCCAAAGCAAACTGTAAAAGTAACCCGAGAATTTCTCAAGGCAAAGAAATTAGTAATTTTCTATGGCTAAGTCAGTCTCCTGATCTCAGTCCAATACAGCATGCTTTTAGTTACTGAAGACAAAACTGAAGGAAGACACTCACAAAAAAAAAAAACAGCAATGTCATCTCAAGGGAGAAAACAACATTTGGTGATGTCCATGGTTTCTAGACTTCAGGTAGTCATTGACTGCAAAAAATGTTCATCCAAGAATTAAAAACAATTCTCATTTGCCCAATTACTTCTGAGCCTTTGTATAAAAATGGCTCTGATTCCTAAACAGGCAATGCAAAACTTTTATTGCACCTCTTGAATTAAATCTAAAAATCTGCAAATCAACCACAACTTGCTTGTTTGATTCAAAATCGACTGTGATGGTGTACAGAAGCAAAACTGAAAAAATTATGCAATTGTCCAAAAACCTATGGACCCAAAACTGCTCAGGGTCAACATCCTGGTGAGAGCAATGTTAGACCCAGTAAGACAGGTCTTATTTATTTCAAGTGGAAAAGGTTTCAATGTTCAGACTGTTCTTTTTTTTTTGTTTTACACATCTATTTTGTTTGCTTGACAAAATTTAGTGACTGTATTTGAAGATTCAAATATATTTGACTGTTCACACCCTGGATTCAAAACCTCACTTTAAACTTACTTTTAGTTACAGTTTGAGAATCTTAGTCATTTCAGTACAATCACCCTCACTCTGAAATCTTCACACCATCTCCAACAAGATACCAGTGGACACATCTCACCAATGCGACCAATTTCAATACAACAAGTGACTGCTTGCTGATCAGTGTTTGGTTTCTAAAGCTTCATACAGATTTGTATGCAATGTATGGTGAATGTTTTAGTGCAGAAGAATGGCCTGATACTGACTTAATGTCCACAGAGCCTTTCATCAACAGTATGAATGAGGAAAAAAGTGAGTGTCACAGATTTGGTTCAGGTGCAGTAGAAAGGGAAGAGTCGGAGGAAAACTCAGAGTTTTATTCAGAAAGTTATTTTAATTAAACTTGTCACCAGGTTAGGATCATGGCGTCTTGTCCCCTGGTCTCCCCTGTTTCTGGGTTTAGACACTCAGATTTTTGACAGGACCTGCTTTCTGGAACATGGTGCAGGCCAAAGGCAAGCTGACCAGCTAATACGGGCAATACTCTGAAGGGAGCTTTTTTCCCCTCCCCTTTCAGTATAGCAGCCCTGAGGTGTAAAACACAAATTCAAACAAAAAAAAATGCAACAAAATGTCAATAAATATTTCTTGTTTTTGAATGGATGGAGTCCAAATCCCTGGTAACAGGAAAAATCCCTGATGATTTCAATGACTGGAAAAGCAAGTAACAGGAAATGATGGGGATGTGGGTTCCATCCACTCAAATGCAAAAATGTTGTCCTGAACTTTTCCATGAAATGAAATGTTGATGAAGCTGTTTTATTACACATCAGGGTATCCTGTAGGTGTAGATTTTTAGATTTTTTTTAGATGGATGGATGGATGGATGGATTTGTCCCCCCAGATAAAGAACAGCTCTATTGTCTTCACTAGTGTGTCTCATTTACTCCTAACATATGAATATAATTCATCCATGAGTTCACAGAATCACTAGATATTTTGTGGTGAATATAATTATCCATGCTGCTCAAACACTGGGTTGTAACGTCAGTCAACAGCTGCAGGTGTTCCTGACGCTCATCCAACCTGCTTCACCTTCTCACTCAAGCAGGTTTGCTAGTTTGCCAGCTAATCTTAAGATAACCTTTTTAATAGACCCTTTTACAGTTTATAAACAGTGATGATGGAGGCGGTAAAAGGGTCTATTAGTTTATGAGTAGGTAACACATGCACATTTGCTTCACCCCAATAAAAACAGAAAAGCCATCTGATAACAGACAGGATCAAGAACTCATTGCACTCTGACTGTCAGTCTGAACCCAAGCAAACACAGAAGAGGACAAATAAGTCAGCTAACATCAAAATCAATTAGCTAGAAAAGTTAGGAAATACAAATTTTAAAAATTAAAATTAAAATGGATTTAAAAGTTATACAGGATGTCCAACAACCTTATTGCTTCCAAATTGGTAAAAAACAAACAAAAAAAACAACAAATAACAACAACAAAAAAGGCAAGAAACACTTGGAACTTGTGAAACTTACAAACATAGGGCCACTACACGACAGCTGGTGAGAGCAATTACACAAACGTGTTCTCATATCTTACCTGCATGGAACTGTTTTATTTTTTATTTTCACTGTAATCTGTAATCCTTCTCCTTCTCGGAGCATGACAAACTTTAAGTAGGATTTCTCTGACTCATAGTCACCTTTGGCAAACCCATTATTGCTGGCCAGTGTAAAACTTATAACTAGCAGCCACAACAACAGATTTAAAACTGTGGTACACAGCTGCTGATGAGCTTAATCAGCATTATGTTGGTATGCTGTTTAGTGTCCTAAAGTCATCACCTTACCATTACCTTAAATGGTTTTCAAAAAATGTAAGTGGTAGGATTTCTGGCTTTATTTTTACAGCCTTGAGACCATCAGTTTTTATGCGTTTGCATTGCCATAAACCAAATGACTCTATTCCCTATTGAATATTCATTGTGCTCCCATATTAGCTTGTCTTCATTGACTCACTGTTAAACTCAGAATCCAAAAATTACAAAGTCATGAATGATCAGGCCCCATTGTATCCAACAGACCTCATAGTATATAATCCTACTCTCAAAGTAAAGTCTTCCTTGTGATTCCTAAAGCTTCTGAAAGTAGAATGCGAGCCAGATTCCTCTGTTATCAGGCCTCTCTTCTGTTGAAACAGCTCTTAGTTTGGGTTCAGGAGAGAAACCCTCTTTCCACTTTTAAGACTAGGCTTAAACCTTCCTTTTGGATCCAGCATATAGTTGGAACTGGATCAGATGACCCTGCAATATCCTTAATTATTTAGACTGAGCACTTCTTCATTCCCCTCTTTTCTTCATGCATTTATATGCCACTACAGCATGTCATTATCCTTTGTGTGCTCTTTCCCATAGACTGTTTCGTCCTTTTTGTTGTGCTACAGTCTCCGCTTTTCTTATCTAAATCTGATTTAATAAATACTCGGCCTTGGTACTCGGGCAGATACCAGAAATAGGTGTGTCTTAGACGTGTTCTCTGATGCGTAAAACTTCCTCGTGGTTCCATTCGCTCTCTTCTTTATACGCCACAACGTCATCATGAGGGGGCGGGAATACGGCGTCGAGTGGGTAACCAAGCAGCAGCAACAGCAGGGGAGAAAGCCACCGGCGGATACGCGTCGTTCAGGTAAGATTCAGAGGGATATAATGATAATTAAAATGAGGTTAAGGCATTGACGCGCCCCTTGACTTCTCCTGTTTTGCAGGTAAACGGAAGGACGGTTATATAAATATGAGACAACTTGGACGCTCACTCCGATATGGTAGCTACGTAGCTAATATTAGCTAGCAATGGACTGACGGTAATGTGTCGCTCGTTGTCACGTTAAGCCCGCTTTCCATGTCTCACTACCTTATTAACTGTTATTACAACAGACAGTAAAGCGGTCTTCATTAGGTTTTAAAAATGTTACATTATTAGCCCGGTATTATTGCTCTTACGTGGCTAAAAGTAAAACTGCTAACTACATACATGGCAACGAAATTGTAACTCCTTCGCCCATGAAAACAGGATAATCAGGGAACCATCGAGCCACATTTTTTTTAAGGTAGTGACTGCTCGATATGTACTTTGACAGCTGCACTACTGTCTTTCACTCAGGTCATGTACATCATCCGGTTATCCAGCTGTAACTTACACGAGGATCGGGTCTTGAATGGAGAAGTGTTGCATTAGGTCACGATAACAGTTTACTACCTTTCAATGACCTCTCGTTGTCCTGACATTTCGTGTGTTTGGTGGAGCTCCAGGTGGTGTAAAACTGAGTGCAGAGACAAAGCTATGACATGCAACTGACCAGCTTTCACCCCTGAGGTGAAGGCTGAAGAATCCTCTGCATGGGGATGTCCTATGGTGTCAGTAGAAGAACATCCACCAGAGGATTCTTGAGTGCCGCCTGAATGTTTGATAAAAACTCTTATGCCTCTTTGTAAAAAATAGTAATGTTGCAGGCATGCTCGAAAGCACTGTGTTGATAGTGTTTGTGCGCGTAATGTGACAATGTATTTGTCCACATACCTAGATACGCCGAACAAGAAAGTTCGGTTCCAGCCGACATTTCTTGTAACACAAGGGTTTGTTTTCCGTCACAAATCTGCTGTGTCATTCCAGGTGTAACACTGCACATGTGCAAAGCTCACATTTCATTGTTCAGTGATGAGTTGATAACACCAAATTTCACATGTTTTAATGGTTAGAAATGGAAAAGAAAATATCAAGGCTCTGGTAGTGGTCTGATTCTTGGAGAAATTAAAATTTGTAGTGTATGTGTAATATTTTCTAATTGCTAGAGCTCAACAAATTTATTAACAAGCTGATATTGGCTATTTGCTGAGTTATCGCTATCGGCATTTATGTCAGCCGATACATCAAATTTCATAAAGTAAAGAAGAGGAGGCAGATACTAGGGCTCTCACGATACTAGAATTTGAGACTTGATACCAATACCCAGAAAAATACTCAATACCAGTTTCATAATCCATCCTGCAGCAATAGAAGTAATGGTGAAGAAGTCACAGCTCGAAAAAGTTAACTTGGTAATTTTCAATGAATGTTCCCAATTACAAGTTAACTTAACAAAATAAGTATTTAAGATTAAGTTTAGAGGTTTTATTCGTTTTACAAATTGTTTAGATCATTTCATGACAGCTTGTGGAAAAATGTATTTTAGAACCTAATAATAAACAAAGGGTACAACAACCACCACAGTGCCTAAACATCTATGGAAAACTTACAAATGAACTTTAAATAAGATTTGGTGTTAGTTTTATATAAAAAATGAAGAAGATAAAAAATAGAGCACTCACTGTGAAAGATTGAACCAGTCACTGCCTGCATTATAAAACTGACCTGACAGCTGGCTACTAATTTTTTTTAGAGTTTTTGTTGTTTGTTTGTTTGTTTTTTCAAACCTTCAGCTTGTGTACCTAATCTTTGAACCATCCTCACCTCTTAGCATGCGGTGACTGAGGTGGAGGCCTGAAGGCGCTGTGGGTCCGTTGGTGGCAGCAGGAGCAGGAATCCAGCTTAGATGAAGGATGAAGAGCCCAGTGCACAGATGTAGGGATGTGGAGCATGGCCGTGGACAGCCTGGGGCCGGGGGAGGAACCAGCTGCCTACAGGAGGAACAGCGCATCCCCATCTCCAAAGACGTCATCACTTCCTCCTCTGCCTCGGCAATGTGGTTCATCAGGGATGCCTGTGGCATTGTGTGTGCCATCATCACCTGGCTGCTGGTCTTGTACGCTGAGTTTGTGGTGTTGTTTGTGATGCTGCTGCCCTCCAAGAACCTGATGTACAGTATTGTGAACGGGACTCTGTTCAACATGCTGGCCTTCCTTGCCCTCGCCTCTCACCTCAGGGCCATGTGCACTGACCCTGTAAGTCAAGTTGCTTGGGATTATTCATGCATACAAATTGTTTTAATTCTCAGTGTCATGCTGACACTTAGTGCTCTTTAGCTTTATAAAGTTCTGATTAATATTGCCGAGATTTAATAAAATGACCATTATGGTGATTAATGAGCTGCACATAATACTAAGGTCATCTACTTTATGTACATGTTTCCTGCTAGGGGGCAGTGCCAAAAGGAAACGCCACTAAGGAATACATAGAAAGCCTTCAACTGAAACCAGGACAGGTGGTCTACAAATGTCCCAAGTGCTGCAGCATCAAGCCTGACCGAGCACACCACTGCAGGTAGGGCAAAAAGGATGCAAAATTCCCACTGCAGCATTTGACATTCATAAACCTAGTCCTGTGCTTCACTTTGGTGCAGTAACGTCCCCAATTTTAACCTTTCATAAATTTCAAAACTGGTGCAATTCCCATTCTCGGAGCGTGTGACTGGGGTTACTTATTACTAGCTGCAGCTTACAGATAGAGCCCAGCTGATACAGGATTTTTGAGACCAATACCATTATTTGTTCATTTAAAAAAATCTGGTATCTGGAGATATGTTTTTTTTTTCTTTCATACATATGAAATATAAACCGATTTCTTGAACATTTGTTATGTGTAGCTATTTATGAGTCTTTACTAAGATAATATGACAGCAAATTCTAAAAATAGACTAGTTTTATTATCACATGGAGTTGTGGATTACTTGTTTACACTGTGCCACAGCCTCCTCGGATCAGAGTCCCTCTGGTGGTCAAACTATGCAACAACAACCCTCTAACACGGATGAAGGATGTTTTCCCTACTCTTCTTCACTTTTTAAATTTTCATTTACTGGCTATTATAAACGCATACAAATGCAGACACTAGCATATCGGCATATAACCAAAGTGGTGATATATTGGTCAGGCTCTATTTACATATACCCTCTATAAACAGGCATCATGCAGGCAAGTTTTGAAAAGAGAACTAGTTTTAGAATACACTGTTGAATGTGTTGAACAGCATTTCCCTTCAAAATAAAAGCAACAGTTATATTGTGTTTTCCCACAAGCCTCTGTTAACCATATCGCTATGCTCTGCAGTAAAGCAGCATATTAAATCTTCTCAGGAAATCCAATAATGATTTCCAAACTCTCGCTGTTTGCACAGAACACTCAGCTTTAGCACTAGCCTTATCACCAGCTTCCTGTTTGCTCAACTGCAGAGAATGTAAATCCTTAAACTTTGGTATTTGCATTAAAACACTTCATTTTTTCAGTTTATCCCATATTTCATGTTGTTTTTACTTTATATATTGACAAAAAGTTTTCATCCTGGTTTTTAGTGGCATTTGCATCTTGCGCTTCTCTTACAGTGTTTGCAAACGCTGCATACGGAAGATGGACCACCACTGTCCCTGGGTCAACAACTGTGTTGGAGAGAACAACCAAAAGTACTTTGTGCTTTTCACAGTAAGTCCACTGTTGGACTCTCTAAATTGGCGGAGAAAAAAAAGCCCTGATGGTTACGCCTCTTATGTTGCATTATTTTCAATCATAAAGACAAGTCAACAGTTGTTGCTATAGAAATGGAGCACAGTTTCTTGGTACATACCACTCTGTTTGTGGTTAGTCTGTGTTGTCAGTCCCTGCTCATTGTATACACTTTCTCGTTTTTCTTTTTTAACCCAGATGTACATTGCACTCATTTCTCTCCATGCTTTGGCCATGGTGGTCTTCCATTTCCTCTACTGCTTTGAAGATGATTGGACAAGTAAGTGCTTTTTTCCTTTTTTACAGTTCTCTTTAGCCTTCAAACACATAAACAACAAAGCTCCAAATATGAATAGACATCTTCCCTCAAACATAACAGTAAAAAAAAAAAAAGTAATTTGCTTGATTTTATATTTTGTATTTAATTTATATATTACATAACCATCTTACAATAGTCTTCACATTTGTTTCCCTTTCTTAAAGCACAATATATCTGTTCTTGTGTTTTAAAAAAAAAAAAATAGAAACACCTTTTACAGCCAAGAAAATTATTACAATTCAACAGCTGTACCTACAGTTTCAGCAGCTGGACAGTCTAACCTTTATGAAAGATGGATTTGTTGCAGGACTGTAAGATGAGACTGCATTCAGTTTAGCTGGAAGTTTAGTTGTTTTTGGACATTGATCAACACAGTATTAATGCTTTTAGGCCTTGTTGATACAAAATTGATACTCGTTAGTAGGACAAATTATAACATAGTTGGATTTGGCCTTGGATTTATGGTTCAAATTATTTTTAGGAATAATGTGTGAACATTGCTTTATTTTCTCATGCACAGAAACATTGCGGTATTTGCGCACAACCTTCATAGGTGTGAATAAAAATTTTGTGTAGGTACATTCCCGTGGGACTCGAGTGTTGTTTTATTTTCGCAGAACCATGTCTCACTCAAAGGGCAAATGTAGCCATCTGTATCAGTGACACTCGGTCAATGCAGTTTAGTTACTGTCTTATAGTAATGTTTACTGTTACCAACTGCAATGTGCCAAGATGCATGTTTTCAATATCTCCATCATATTTAGGTTTCATGCATTAATGCCGAGGATAATCAGGATTCACATTTATCAACAGGTTGCAATAAAAGGTCAGCTGTAGTGACAAAAAATGTCTAAATTAGACTTCATTAGAGTGCTAGAAGCTGCTCTCACAGGCAGTCATTTACTCATTTGACTCACTGCTCCTACTTTCACTTCTACTTCCTAATGCCAACAGAGGGTTTAATTTTGACTTTAGACTTCAGGGTCTCCTGTGTGTACCTTTTTATATACACCGATCACTCATAACATCATGAGCACTGACAGGTGAAGTGAATAACACTGGTTTCTCTTCCTCACGGCACCTGTTAGTGGGTGGGATATATTAGGGAGCAAGTGAACATTTTGTCCACAAACCTGATGTGTTAGAAGCAGGAAGAAGGGGCAAGCGTAAGGATTTGAGCAAGTTTGACAGTTTGGGTCAGAGCATCTCCAAAACTGAAGCTCTTGTGGGGTGTTGCCGCTCAACAGTGGTGAACCAGCGACAGGGTCATGGGCAGCCGAGGCTCATTGATGGGGCGCAAAGGCTGGCCCGTGTGGTCCGATTCAACAGACGATCTACTCCAAATTCCCCTGACCTCAAACCAATCAAGCATCTGTGGGATGTGCTTGACAAACAAGTCTGATTCATGGAGGCCCCACCTCACAACTTGCAGGACAGATACCACAGCACACCTTCAGGGTTGAGTGGAGTCCATGCCTTGACAGGTCAGGACTGGGGAAGAACACAATATTAGGCAGGTGGTCATAATGTTATGCCTGATCGGTATACATACTTCATGGACATCCATTCATCCACTTTCTATTGCTTATTCTATTCAGCGTCACTGGAAGGCTGGAGCCTATCCCAGCCCTCTTTATCTACATACAACACCAAAATCAAAGTTGCGCATTTTCCCTCTGGCCTATAGTGGTGTTTGTCCAGCTAGATTATTTCATGTGAATTGCCCAGTTTTGAAGATGTTGGCTTTTTTTGTTTGTTTTTGTTTTATTTTAGTTATGACCCAGACACTGAAAAAAAATCCACAACTTCTTTTCCATAAACAAGGTTTATGGAATAACTGGGTCATGAGGTCAGGAAAGAGATCTTGCTGCTGATTTTTCAAATGATTTTTTTGGTGGGCTTTTAGCTCCTTGATGCAGTTGCTATTTAGGTCCATAATATTCAAGAGAAGGCAGACATTTCTATTGGTGATGTCTCCAAAACCCAGCAACTGAAACCAAAACAACCTGGACACATGTAGGCCCACAGGCTAGAGGAAAGATTAATTTTGGGCCATCAGACAGATGTTTATGTCCCACCACCATAAGTGGCATTATATGGTCATGCTTGCAACTCTTTAAGACACATGAAATTGTGAAATAATGTTGACACGAGTACATCTTGTCTCTATTCCTTTGTTGTGATATTTATTTTCCTTCTAGTTAACACTGAAGCCATAACTTCCTGATCTTTAAGGAGTTGACTTATGCACATACTTGCTGACTTCAAAGCTTTGCATCATCACTGTAGAGCTGCAGTTGAATGCAGTAGTTTTTTGATAGAAGTGCAGCAGTTCCTCTATGAACCTCTTCTTTGCCCTTTCACTTCTGTCTCCACGTCCCTCCCAATCCCCCAGAGTGCAGTACCTTCTCTCCTCCAGCAACAGTCATCCTCCTCATACTCCTGTGCTTTGAGGGCCTCCTCTTCCTCATCTTCACCTCTGTGATGTTCGGCACCCAAGTCCACTCCATCTGTACCGACGAGACCGTAAGTGACCCAGTTACCATCCTGTTAACCACCTCCTTTTAACTCTTCTGCGCTTCAGGACTTCTCCCTGCTGCTGAAACTCTTAACTTCTTTTAACATGAATATCTTTAATGTCTCAGAACATCAGCTGACATCTCTTACTCTGCAGCAGAACTCCAACCCTAAGTGCCTTAAAGGCAAATAATTTGAGTTACACCTACCATCATATATACATGCACACAAAGCAGAAATTGCAGAGCTGGATCATAGACTTCTATACAGCCTGATTTGTTTTTGCAACCAAAGGAAGTCACCTCCTACTGGC
>VVHJ01055308.1:0-12574 GCA_015107715.1 Tylochromis polylepis
CTCTGGCAGCAACACACTCATCAGGTTATTGCATGCAAACACACACACACACACACACACACACACACACACACACACACACACACACACACACACACACGTTGGGTATTCATATCTTGTGAGGACATCTCATTGACATAATGCTTTCCCTAGCCCTTACCTTAACCCTAACCATGAAAAATGAATGCCTAAACCTAACCTGTAACCCTGACACTAAAACCACATTTTGAGTCTCAAAAAGGCCTTCAAACTTATGGGGACCAGGATTTTGGTCCCCGTAAGGGCTGTTGGTCCCCACAAGTATAGTAAACTTCCAATTTTTGGTCCCCACAAAGATATGAGTACACGCGCGCGCGCACACACACACACACACACACACACACACACACACCTCTGTTTGGATACAAAAGGGAAAATCTGTCATTAGCAGAGTGTCAGGCGAACTAAAAACACATAATTCAGTTTAAAATGAAATCCTTTGGCAAGGGCACTAAAGTGGATTTGGAGCACACTGAGATCTGTTCAGTTCCTGCTGTGTCTTTATATTTACCATGTCATTTTTTTTCTGCACCAGCTCCCTGACATTCCTTGTTTCTATTGGTTGCGCGAGTGCTTCCTGGATGGCGCCCTTGGACTGCACTTTACTTGACACTGCAGTAAACATACACGTGCAGTGAGCCATAGAAAATAATGGTTTTCAGAGGATGAAATGAGCCAAGTACAAAGAGTGTGTGGCCAGCATGAGGGATAAACTAGCTGTAGCCAGGTGTGGAAAAATCGTATCCAGACTGACCGAAGTAGACTCAAAGTTGTAACTGGGCCTCTACAATGTACTAACATAATGGTCTGAATGCTTTTGCTCCGAATGTACCATTATAGGGTTTTGGGACCCACAGCTGAATGTGTCTGGAATACTTTCATCCAGTCTGCCTCCTTATCAGATGCCTGAACCGTCTTGGCTGGCTCTTTTCTTTTAATGTTCTAGTTAATTATTTCCTTTTTCCTTTAGATAAGTAAATGAACAGCTCACATGATGAACAAAATTGCACCAGCAGATAAAAATGAATGCAGTCTGTACCTGCAGGACAACTTGAGCACTATCTGCAGCCTTGCCAGTAATTGAGTTGTTCCCATAGAAACCACAGGAACTGACAGGAAGGCCTCTTGTTCCCTTTACAAATGCTTGGTAACAGTATAGGTTTTGCAAACACTTAAAAGTAGTACATCCTTTTCTAATTGGAACAGTGTATTCAGCTGATAGCTGTAGTCATTGTTTGCCTTCTACATAATCACGAGTAAGATCTCATGTTAGTTTTGCAGAGGCAGTCCCAGTGTTGGCTTAGCTATCTGCCAAAGCTGATTGCTTCTGTTTATCCAACAGTGTCTGCTGTTAACACTTCTGTGTCTTCTGTTTCTCATGACTCATTCTGAAACAAAGCATCAGGCTGAGTTTCATGCTTCCTGTTTACCTCTCTCTGCTGTGTGTAAAAGTTGCCTCATGGTCTAAATTTCAACAGCTTGATGAATTCATTTTTTGTGCTTCTATGGTTCTGACTGAAATCATCTTTAAAGGGATTTGGTGTTAGGAGGTTTGAGGTTTAGGGGGATAAAGTGCACAGAAGTTACGGTTAAGATGGACAGGAGCGTTCGGTGGACAGGGTGGAGCGGTGGCGGTGTGGCAAAGAAAACCAGAGCTCGAATGAACTGAGCTGACACATCACTGAAACAAAATAATGAAAATATGAACACGTTGAGACCATTGGTCAATGAATAAAAACACAATTGCTTCTTTTTGCCTTTGCAGAATGTGTTTTTTCTTTGCATCATAGATTATTTTTCTTGACATTAAATATTACACAGTCGCCACAGACAACATTTCTGGATGTTCCTCTCTGACTCCGCCGCGATGTTTGCTTTTGCCGTGCAGGTATTTTGCCAATGAGCCGTTTGCAGACTTGCACCGTGTGGAGGGGCTGAGAGGCGTCTACATCGCCACGCTCGTCAATGGCTCTGCAAGTGAGGACAACATGCGATCTGTCATCACATTCGACAAGGGAGGGACATGGGAGCTGCTTCAGCCGCCTGCTACCGACAGCCTGGGAGGAACCATAGACTGCCAGGTATACCGAGGAGCCAAAAATTCTTAGTCTAACTTATTTCCTTCAGTTGTTTCTTTCACACTGAAGCATGGCGCATAAGGTTCCATTACTTCATCATCAGTAGATTTCCATTGGATGGATTGGTTGGTTGGTTGGTTGGTTGCCACTAATAGTCCTACATTACTTTATTGGCTAACTAGTAACAGAACCAATAACTGCAAATCTACTGGTACTTTTTGTGTTTGTAATTCCTTCAGTTTTCTCAAGCTCTCCAACACCACTGTCTGAAATGCAGCTCCAAACCATAACAAAGCCTCCACCGTGTTTTACAGATGGCTGTAGACACTCTCCCGTCTTCTGTACATTTTGATAAGGATTTGGACAAAAAATTTCAAATTTGGATTCATCCCTCCGTAAGACCTGTTGCCACAAAAAAAAATTTCAATCCATCTGAGTCCAGTTCCTTGCCCAAATTGGACAAAATGCCACATTGTATTTTCAATGGGAGAAATGTTGCGTTACTCACCCAAGTGACTTCTTCAGTCAAGAGCTATCTGAGGCTAGTGCATGAGAGCAAACGGCATGTAAGATGGCAGACTGCAGGAACAGCTTGAAGTCTCTGGGATATCCTTACATGAATGACTGAGCTAGCTTACTGTTAACTAAAATCAGTAAACACAAGTTTGTATCACTTATCATGTTAGCTGGTGAAGCAGTTTGGTAGGCTAGCCAAGTAAAATTTCCACTGGCACTTGATTTCAGTATTGATAATGTTAGCAAACAAGATACGATTAGCCAGCTAGTTGTAACATGTTTTGCATGAATTTGCCGATAGTTAGTTCTCAATATTAGTTAATAAAGTAATTTGAAAAAGGCCAGTTAAGTTACCAGGTCAGCCCTGGGAGTGTGAACAGATTAGCTAACCACTAAAGACTTGCTTGGTGAGCTAAACTGGAATTTGTACGTTAGCAGGCTAACAAGTTTAACCACAAGGAGGGCTTAGGGCAAGATTCGATCCCCCAAAATTAACTGCTGATGTCGACTGCAGAAAAGTTGAGGTAAAATCGGGCAGACGGGAATCTAGTGAATTTAACAGCAACTTTTCTCTCCTCTGCTTTTCCCTTGTAGCTCAGTAAAGGTTGCTCCCTTCACCTGGCTCAGCGCTGGAGCCAGCTGTTCAACATCCAGCTAAGAAGAATTCCCATTTTATCCAAGGATTCTGCACCAGGACTTATTATGGCCACAGGTGAGACAACACACAAAAACGACACAGAATAAAAGTTTTCCTTGGATTTCATGGATTCCTCAGTATGAACAGATTTCTCTCCCCCCAACTCATTTGACCTTCCTGCGTAGGACAGACTACGAGCAGTGAAGTCAAACATTGACAGATTTTAATGGTTCTAACACTTTTTTCTTACACTCAGTTTACAGATGGTGACCTTAAACTTTCGAACTCGAGTCAAATTATAGTCGTACTACCGGAAATCTCTGGGGTTTTTGTGAGCAGGAAAGAAATGTCCCTGAGCTTTGACGAAAGGGTGAGAGCTAGATGAAGAGAGTTTCAGTGCCATCTCTTGGAGGATGGCTCGTTTTACTTTTCAGCAGCTTCCTCTTGGTTTACGATAACACTGATCCAAATATCCAGTGCAAGCCAACAAGTCCTTCTCTGTGATGTTTGAGATGCCTCTGTCTCTCTTAGCATGTGGCCACTTCCTGTATTGCTCAAAACACAGGAAATGGGATTGCACCTCGTGAGAAATGTGTTAGAAACTTGTTGCTTCATGCGTCATTGTGGAAACATCTGTCCCACCTCTCATTACAGCTACACAGTTGCAATTTAAATCTCAAAGTCATAAATAATGTGAAAACTGTTACCACATGCTGAATTCTGATGAATTCCTCAGAACGAAGTGGAAAGAATTTTAGTGCTCTGCTGCTGAGAAATTATGCCTGCAGTTTGAGTTGTCTTTGCCTCATCACAGCTGGTCGACAGCACTGATTTGTTGATGCTCTCCAGTGTTTAGGAGACTGCAGCCAGCGTGTCTCTTTAATTAAACTCTTATTAGATGATGGGCATGGAAAGAATGCAACAAAAAAGGGTGGTGGGGGTGGTGAGTGCAGAAGGAGGAAGGAGAACTGGCAATTGCTGCCACCATTTGCTTCATTATCGCTCTCAAACGGATGGGCTAATTACTGCTGCAGCACCCAGCGGGCACGTGACGGGTCAAACACCGTCACGAGTACTGGGATGAATGTACACACAGTATTGACATGAAACCACCACCACCGCAATAAACAGTTTAGTTCCATGCAGTTTAACTTGTTATTTAAAAACTATTAAATATCATTGATTAGTCTGTGTTGTGAGTATTAAACATTGTTCAGCACCAACATTAAAACCACCTCAGTGACATTGGGTAGGTCTCCTAGCCCACAGTCCTGACATGGAACCTTTGCAGTATTCCTGGTACGTTGGCGACAAATGCGTCAGTTCCTGTAGATCGCAACTGGATCCCAAATAGATCTGGCCTGTTTCACTGTTCAAGTTCATTGTTTTATCGTTGGCCTCGATTGGTGTATATTATGGTTGGTCTGTTATTATCCTTGTAGTTTATCACAGTTTGTTAATACAAGAAAAGATATTGTAATGAGATTTTTTTTTAAAACCCCAAAACAGCAACATACCACGAGTCAACATGAAAACGTTACTTCTGATTTCTTATGTTTTACCCTGTGATTTGTTTCGACAGTCAGTCTCAACAGTCCTGTGTTGATTCTGTGCTTTTATTATACTTACTGTATGCTTTGTCAATATAAAACACAAGCCTGTCGAGGTGAACCAAAACAACATGAAACCACTGCGATGAAATGCAGGGACATTTACATAACACAAGAACGTCTACAAAATACGTGAGACTGTAGAAAAAGTAAAATGCAAGAACATCAACCCAAAGTATTAAAACACTGAGAGAAACCAAGAAAAACCACAGCGTGAAAGCACAAGAGCACTAAGATGGAACACAAGTTTAACATAAAGCTTAAGACTATTGAGATAAGCCATTAAAAAATCAGACAAAGTGCACTAAAGTTAATGCAGAAACATCGCCGCTGTACACCACCACAGCGGATTGGAAATCAAACAACTTACCTCGGAAAAGTCTTGGATAGTTTTTACCCCCTCGGCTGTAAAAGTCTGATAGGGTATTTTTACCCCCGCCAGGCAGGTGGGGCGGTCATGCAAATGTGTGACTTTGTGAGCCGAAATAGGACTTTGATACCATAGGTGCATCTACTAAAAGTCCTGGACAAGTTCAAATCTTAGTGACCGTGGTGAAGTCAGAGGCCAAGTTGTCTGAAAATCTTGTGAATGAGACAACTCGCATAGGTGCGTTTTCTATAAATCTCAGATGAGCTTAAATCCTGGTGACCTTGACCTCAAGGTTAAGGTCAGAGGTCAAGTTTTCCAAAAGTCTCGTGGATGAGGGCTAGCACTGTCAGTAATTTTTGAGTTTGGTATGCTGCCCAGTTTTGCGCCGTGACAGGGAGGAAAGGCACACATAGAACTTCACACAGTGCCATTGCAGGCATCCTCACTAGCAGCTGAACATATAAAAAGTAGCTGACATTCACAGCGCTGAACAACATTTTATGATGAATTTCAAGAGAACATTAAAGCTTTTGTTTCAGAAAGTTGAAGTAATTAATAGTCTCACATGTAATGTTAGCCATTTAACTTTTAACATTACAGCTCAACAGTCAGTGCAAGTATTAAGATTTAGTTTGGACACCCAAGTTTATCAATGTGATAACTCAATAATGAGGCGATGTAGAATTTTCAAATCGATACCATAGGTGCATCTACTAAAAATCTCAGATAAGTTTGAGTCAGAGGTACGCTTCTCTGAAAATGCACAGAAGACTTTCAAACTCGTGCCGTAGGTGTAAATGCTAAGAGGCTGAGGAGTTTCTTTGAAGAATTGCAAACAATTAGTTGATGCTTAAGGCTGGTTTATTTAAGATGTATTTTGTATCCACGTTATCGGTGTTAACATGGTGTACAAGGTCTGGCTGAAGGACTGACGCGATGTCCCACAATAATTCCTAAGAACTGCTGTTCGCTTTGATATTGGTAAGAACTTGACGCAGTGATTAGGTAATGGATTTTCACCAAAATCGTGCCCAAGTTCAAGATTATATTTGTTGGTGGCTTTGTTTTAAGGCTTTTTGAAAAAAAATATTCACAAGAATTGTCGGTTCCCCTAGATCAGGGGTCTCAAACCTAAACGAGCCGTGGCCCACTGCCGGCACTGTCATCTTATGTGAGGGCCACTTTAGTGTTCAAGTAGTACAAAAAAAAGCTGACCAAATGCTCCTACTTTGGGCTCCTGTTTTAATCTTCATTAGTTGTTCGAGGTTTTATGTATCGAGTTTCATGGGATTGAAATCCTGTATTGTATTAAATTGTTGCTCTGTCTTACATCTCCAGTGGTTTTCATTGCAGTTGTCTTCTACGGAATAATAATCAGTGCTCATGTCAGAGTCTAGACATAATCTGGTCTCTTACAGAGGTCGGGGTCAAAAAATGGATGCTGGAGACCCTCCAAGGGTGTGATGTGTTTGGTTTTTGTATCGCAGCATTTGGTTACAAAACCAAAGCTCCCTTCTCCGAGGAAAGCCTCTAGCTTGTGGTACTTTCACACTAAAATAATGAAGTACACCAGCTCCTTGTACAGTCAAAGTCAAATAAAATAAGATGTATATATGCATAATATATGCAATCTAAACAAAGGCACAAAAATTACCTTTATTCTGTCTTCTTGAAAGGCTTTCTGATGTTAATTGGAGGCAAAAAGAGTTCTGATAGTGTTTGATCTCCAGTGTTCATATTAATGAGTTTGTGTGCACGCGTGCATGTCTGCGTGCAGGGCTGTACGTTAACTTTGTTAGCTTATAGCACTGGTGCTACAAAGGTTACTAGTTTTGTAGCGCTGACCAAAAAGTTGAAGCACAAGCATGAAATGTGTTTTTTAGCATTATCTCTTTTTAAATATCTTGTTTCCCACGACGTAAGGATTGTCTGATTTACTCTTTCCCCCCCCCGCTGTTTCTGAGCAGTGCTGACAAAATAAAAGCCACAGTCCTTTCTCCACTCGATGTTGTACATTTTTCCTCTCTTGTCAGACGTGCCTTCAGTTGATGCAGGTTGCGCATTTCTTTCGTCCTGATGGGCTCGTTTTCTTCCCATTCTGGTCTTGAGTGTATTGCACCTTCTTTTAAGATGGTTTTTGAAAGCATGAATGGAATTTATTTCCATTCATGAAGGTGTCTCTTGTCTTTAGTTGTCTTGTGTGGTCTCTCGGGCCTTTTGGGGTTGCTGAGCTATTCAGCTCATTCCTTTTTTGTGACAAACTAAAGCTAGTTTTTGGTTTCTCTCTGATAGGGTCATTTTGGGTTTTCCAGCCTTCACGAGCGCTAACACCTCATATATAACATTACAGTGAAACACCATAACATAAATTCAACACTTTGAATCAACTTCAGATATTATGTCTGCTTCATTTGTCATGGAACAAGAAGAGACCAGTGGGAGACTGCGTATAAAATTGTAATTCTTATACAGGTTGCGTAAAACTTTTGTAAAACCGTTTTGATTAAATCTGAAAGTCTGCACTTAAATCATAAATTGATTGTTTGATTTAAAATCCACTGTGTTTCTGTCCCAAACATTATGCAGGATGCTGTATCTAATCAGTGGCAGCTATTTGTTTTTATTATACTGGGTCTCTGACACTTTATGTGATGATATTTAATGAGTGTCATCAGGGAGAAAGAACCAAATTCATTTCAGAGGCATTATTACAGCCCCCAGCAGAGACACATCAACCATGTTGCTCTCTTTCTCATCTGTGGAAGTCACTCACCCTGAAATATTTGTTAAATATGATTGATGTCTTAAGCGGTTGTTGTCTGTTCTCAAGTGTCAAACACAGAGAATGATAGTCTTAATCCAGTCCAGAGAGCCTACTTTTCTTGATGGATAGATGGAGGGATGCACTAGCACGCACGTTGGCGGGCTTTTGGGCTAAGATGTAAACATTTCTTCCCAACCTTTTTCTACAGTAAATACAACTTTACCTGCTATGCACCTGTGTAAGAGCACTACAGCAAATAAACGCTGCGTAAAAAGGACCTTTGAGTCTTTTCAAGGTTCAGTCTGCTTGACATTTTCACATTGCTGTTTTTTTTCTGTACTGCTCTGTATTTTAATTTTCTAAATCTACTCTACTTCTAATCTCTACGTTCCCATTATTAGCCCTGTAATAATGCTGCATTTGTTATCTAAAGATCTAAAGAAACACTAAAAAGTACGCGGCTGTGTGAGGTTGCATGAGCTGTCATATTGCTTGTGTCGCCGATAATGCTAACATGCTACATTTTAAATATCTCATAGCATAGCTAATGGTGAAGGGAATGCCATTAGTTAAGCAGATAGTTATTTATTATTAACTTAATAACTTTTTATCACTTTGAATTTCATCACGGTCCTTTAGGCTACTACAAAGTAAAAAATGTCACCCTTTACATGACACTCAGTAGGAGAACAGCTGCCCAACACAGGACATTAACACATGAAATGAACTTCTCAGGACAGCACACTATAAGACCCAACATATTATGATTGTAGCAATGAGGCTGTTGGCTCCCTAGTGGACGTTTCCAGAACCACAGGTGGATCTCAGCATCTGAAGAGCCATTTCAAGCAGGCCTCTCATGCGTCCCATGCTTTTCATGCTTATGTTGCATTTTTTTCATTGTGCATTTTAGAAAATGTGCTAAGCAGATCATTCCTGGAGGAATTCATTTCTCGGCATATACAAATGCCACATGCATGAAAAGATTCCAAATGCTCTGGCTTAAACTCCTGAGTTACAGACTTTATTGAGAGTCTGTAACTCAGTCTGTATTGAGAGGAAGCCCCTGTAGTGTGTGTTAAAGGCCTTTTCTTTCTTCTGATTGCAGGATCTGTTGGCAGGAACTTGGCCAACAAACCCAACGTGTATGTATCCAGCAGCGCTGGAGCCCAGTGGAGAGAGGTCAGTACAAAATCCCATACAGATGACAAGAACAGTGGGGATTGTTAAACTGTGTGTCAAAGAAAATGTCAACGTTCAGGTCCAGTCCTGTAGACTTGTCAGGCTTTTTGAATCTTTATTCCGCTTTCTTAAAGGACTGACGTTCTCTTGCCCATGTCTCACGAAAAGACGTTACTATTAATTCGTTTCATTTAGTTTTCAAAGTACAGCGACTATATTTTATAGAAGTAATTAGTGCTTCATTAGTCTCATGTTCTACAGTCCTTAGTTTTTGTATCAGCTTTAGTAGCAGATTGATGGGGATTGTTATAACTTTGATTATTTAGAAGTAAGTACTGTTTAGTGAGCGAAGTGGTTTTAGTGCCGCCTGACATGAGACAGATCACTGTTTTCAGGTTCTTTATATGTGAGGGGAATCTCACATATGTCTCCCTTCAGGATCAAACTGTGAATCCTTTGTTTGTTAGGTGAATGTCAAAATCACTGCGCTATGAAACTGGTTATAATGCCTGAATGTTTTGTTCATCGTGCAGCCTTTTGGGATTTTTAAGCTCTACCGTTGAGTACACACAACACCACTGATGTCTTTACACTAAATTTGTTCAACCCTGTTAAGCACGGTATGTCTTGAGAGCTCACTGACAGTGCTTGTTGTAATCTAGGCATTGGCAGGCCCTCATTTCTACACCTGGGGCGACCATGGTGGCATCCTGATGGCTATTGCACAAGGAGGTCCCACTACACAACTGAAGTAAGTCCAAATGGCTTTTTCAAATTTCCTCTAACGGAGGAAATGAATCAGACAGGAGCTCAGGAGCTTCAAACCCAGCGAGGTTAACTTGTGACTGGAAGACTTCCATTTGAAGTCCCCAAACAGCTTTAAGAAATCTGGCGGGCGAAGCACATAAACGGCACCTACCGTGTGGTTTTGCTCATTAGCCAGCAGGAGCAGATTGTGTGAACGTGAAGCTGCCTGTTGGAGTTAAAAAACAAATAATCCTTCCACTAATAAACAGAACTACATTAAAACACCACTGTGCCAACACCTACCTCGCAGCCAACTTTAATTCATGAAAGTGATGTATTATAACAATATGTATCCAGCTGGCTGCATTTACGTAATTCATTTTCCCCACCCTGATTACTCAGTAACCTGATTTTACCTTCATACATACAAATGTCACTATTACTGGGTTAAGCCCGACTTTTAATACATGTTGTACTCCCACTTTACCTTGATATTAACTCATGTTTGTTTTATCTGATCATCTTCTCTGTCTTGCTGTTGTTCCCTCAGTGAATGAGTGGGCACGCAGCAGATAAGGTGATAACTTGGTAACCCTGGTGATCAAAAATTACTCAGTATGTTCAGTCGACAGTACATGAGGAACAGCTACAAACCACATTTAGAAGATATGCTCATTAATAATACCACACCCCTGTCAGGTTCAGCACCAATGAAGGCGAGACGTGGACCGACTTTAGGTTCTCAGAAAAGGAAGTGTATGTTTACCAGCTGCTGACGGAGCCCGGAGAGAAGAGCACCATCTTCACCATTTTTGGCTCTTATGCCGAGCAGAGACACAGCTGGCTCATCTTGCAGGTCAACACCTCTGATGTTCTGGGTAGGTCCACGATTGACAAACGGGGGTGGAGCGCTCCCAGAATGGAGATCTTCAGCTCTTAACAACAACAGCTAAATTCAGAAACAGCTATTTCTAAGTTTACACTAAAACCAGTACTATAAGGGTGATTTTTAATCATATTTAACTAGTGATTTTACACATGTGGTTCTTATATAAATTGAACATAAGCAAGCAATTCATGTAGTGCTTCGATATAACTGTCCAAATAAGTGTCCCGAGATATTTCAGATGGCTACAGAGTGATGAGATACGCTTGCAGAACGTTTTTTTTTTGTTTATACTTTTACTATATTTCAGTAACAAAAGAGGTTATAAAAGAATGTCTAGTTTAAACTGCAGGGTACCACGTTTACCTGCCTTCTACCTTCTTACTACATGATTAATAACATCTTGTAGTAACTGTAGCTAAAACTAGCATAACTCAGCAGCTACTGGAAATAATTAAAATGACAGAAATGAATTTCATTAATTAGTTGATGAATGCAATCACAAAACTGTTATAAAATCTATAACATTTGCTTGTAGCACCTAAAGTTCATGTATGTAGCAAAACTGCACTTGCTTAGCCTGTAATGACAGTAGCTAACAATAATGACAGTAGCTAACAATAGCACAGCATCCAGAGTTTTTAGGAAGAATGAACTATAACACGATTTATTACACTTGCTTGTAGAAATGTAGCACACAACTACTATTCGTGTACCAAAAATAAACTCACTTTACATTTTTGGTACAAAGATTGTACTGTAGCTAAAACAGTCAAAGCACAAGCTAGCTGTTGGCTTTTTGCTAACTAAGAGAGCTACATTTAGTTAATTCCAGAAGACCCTAGAGCTAGAGCAGTAATGGTGTACAGAGGCACACAGTTATTAATTTGATATATAAATTAATGTATAATCAACAAAATTCTAGTAGCAGCTAAGAGTAGAAAAAAGAAAAAAAAGACAGTTTCTATCATTTAAAAATGTGTTACTGTGTAAAAATAAATAAATAAATAAATAAATAAAAATGAAGGTTAAATAAAATTCAGCGAAGGAAGACGTACAAAAACAAGCCAAGTAATTTCCAATCACCAAAATCCCAGTTGTAATATAAGATAACTATTATGCTAATTTACGTCTAAAAGTGAATATGTAACTGTTTAAAAATAAAATAAGGTGAAATATATAATAGATGAAAGCTAGGAGGAAGGGAAAGGAGCTGCCGTGTAATCTAATTATTAATTTACTTTTGTTAAATACTTAGCAACACATGGTACCATGCTAGCAGGAAAGTTTACGTAGTGTGACTTTGTAAATACACCATCAGGAATATTTCAATTCATTTGTCAGGTCCACGGCATATCTTCTTTTCCTCTGATGTTTCTCCAGGCGTGCCTTGTTCCGAGAAGGACTACAAGCGCTGGTCACCATCTGACGAGCACGGTAATGAGTGTCTGTTGGGCAGAGAGATAACGTTCAAGAGGCGAGCTCCTCACGCTACGTGTTTTAACGGAGAGGATTTTGACCGGCCAGTCACCATCTCTAACTGTTCCTGCACACGCCAGGACTACGAGTGGTGAGGGGAACACCTTTGCAAAGTCCAGAAAATCTCCACGCCTTTTTTTTCAGAAGTTATATATATATATATGTGTGTGTGTGTATATGTGTGTATATGTATATATATATATATATATATATGTGTGTGTATATATATATATATATATATATATATATATATATACACAAAAAAA